>KZ808216.1:93007-120754 GCA_000696205.2 Oncopeltus fasciatus
ATATATATATATATATATATATATATATATATATATATATATATATATATATATATATATATATATATATATATATATATATATATATATATATATATATATATATATATATATATATATATATATATATATATATATATATATATATATATATATATATATATATATATATATATATATATATATATATATATATATATATATATATATATATATATATATATATATATATATATATATATATATATATATATATATATATATATATATATATATATATATATATATATATATATATATATATATATATATATATATATATATATATATATATATATATATATATATATATATATATATATATATATATATATATATATATATATATATATATATATATATATATATATATATATATATATATATATATATATATATATATATATATGTATATGTATGGGTGTGTGTCACTAAAATTAACTGAAAATATATAATTCGTAATATAAAAATGTCATAAAATCAAATTAATAAAATTATCAAAATAGTTGATTTATTAGGATGAAAGGGGAAAAATATACAAAACCTACCTTTCAGATGAGAGCCTAGTAATAGACTGAGGAGGTTTGGATGGGAAGGCCAGAATTAGAATCTTTTGGAACCAGCTGAGGTCCTGGAATGTCTCCTATACTAACCTTGTAGGTGTCTTTTGAGAGGCTTTGGGATGATAATACATTTTAATACAACTGCCTGTACAGTGAGAACAGCCTTGAATAGCCCAGACTGTGCACTACTTGTGCCTGGACTGCGTTCCACTGGTAAACTTAGTGCATAAAAGTTATTTGATATCATTTAAAATAAATAATTCTTAATTGTATTGTAATTTTAGATTCAGGGAGAGTGCCCTCTGCTATGCTGCAACCCATGCTTCATTTGAAGAAGTAGTCCTTAAGTTTCTTCAGTGTAAGGATGCTTCAAAAAGAGTTATTCATGATGCCTTGAAGGCTTTCCTCAAAGAGGTATGTTCATTTATTATACTTTAAATCATTAATTGTTATTTCCCTAATGAAAAGGAAAATTTCTGAAAAGAAGGATATGTATTAAGTTACATATCTTGTGGTTGGTGGTTTATTGGCCCTCCGGTATTATGCTGGATAAATTAGCCAGGGTTTCAGCCAGGATCAGAAAAAATATTATTTCCAACATTTCAACTTAACTTGACCATAATCCTTGCACAGAGATCTCTCCATAGATCATTGTTGCCCTAATGATGACCAATAATTTCGGAGTATTTTATTTTTCTGATCCTGTCAAAAACCCTGCGTAATTTCTGCTGCTTGACATATGTTATTTTACAAGATACTCAACTTTTTTATTTTTATTGAATTTTTCTTAATGTAACTTATTGATCCCTATATTTACAGCAGATTTTGTGATGCATACAAAATTTCACAAATTTTATAGAGCTAAAGAAACTAATTTGAAGCTTTTTCAAAATTATCTTTGATATCTATCTATTAGGTAACAAGAAAGATCACTAAAATTTATTTGTACATTTATTTGTACACAGTTTATTTTATACACTTGTAAATAAATATATATATATTATTTTTTGTTATACTTAAAAATTATAAAATGTTTGAAGAAGTGCACAAAAATATTTATTTTATTACAAAAGAGTTATTAAAATATAAAGTTCATTGAAAGAAGTTTTATATATCTGAATCACCATAGTATTATTTTGGCTTATTTTTTAAATTAACTATTGTAATCCATTAAAATATGAAAGCTACATCCCACTCTAAGAATTTAATGCTTTATGTTTAGTAGATGGCATGTAGATTCAGAAAAGTTAAATAATAAAGAAATGTTAACCTTAACCAATTTCACTTCAACTGTGACTTCTCTTTTTAAGTTTTTATTAGCTGTTTTTTTAATTAGTTGAATTGATTAGTCTGGCACTCATTATAAAAAATCAAATTAATCTCATAATCACCAATCCTTTGCAGCCAAGCCTTCAATGATGACTGGAGAGTATTTACTGTTGAATGGAAAAATAAAATTTTGTTGGTGGCTGAACAAATGAAAACAAATATTTTCCTTGTATTTTGACACCAATTAAAAAAAAAAGAAAAAAAGATTTTTTTATAAATATGGATTAAATATTATGGATCTTTTATCTGTATTTCTAACATGTCTTTTTCACTTCATAAAACGCATAATATGTCTTTAAAAATGATAAATTATATAATGATGAAGTATTACATATTTAGTTATGTCCATTAACCCTCGAAAGCCTAGAACTATTTTTTGAAAAAAATTTGCTTTTTTTTTTTAATTTTCCCATTCTTATAGTGTTACAGAAGTCGAGAAAAATAATTAAAAATTTTTATGAATAACAACAACATCACAGGAAGGTGTGACATAAATGTCACACTAGGCTTTTGACCTACTAAATTTTTTAAATTTCAAATTTTGATAGATTTTCATTAGGGTAGAAACAATAATTAACTAAATAATTTTTAATATTATTTTATTGAACAAATTTGTCAAAATTTTACAAATTAAAGTTTTTAAATTGGTCATCTCACTTTTTGTGGTATGGATGGAAACATTTTACACACAAACCCACCTTACACTTCACACAAACAGTGTTCACAGTACTTTTACAGGTTTCACTTGCACACCTCTTGCGCTTGGGGATAGGTTCAATGAAGTGGTCTAAGCGATCATAACGAATATCAGTCGGAACTCTTGATGATCTTGGACTACATGATGTAGAAGGCCCTGGTGACTTCGTTTGTGTTTTGTACCTCTCCAAGTAACACAAAACAACAGCTCGCCTGAAATGAAGCTTTTGGCAACTTGCGTGGCCAGCTTGCCTATAGGTTAACCATGCATTATTCATGGCAGCATCAATCAGCCACGTAAATAACGGCCACCACCATTTCTTCCCACGAATGCTGATTCTTCTCTGGCCGATGTCCTCATCCATCCGATCAGTTCCTCCCATGTTTTTATTNTTTTTCCTAAAAAAACAATAAATAAATAGCGATTAAAAAAAATTAAACAACCAAAAAATAATTGTTTGATGAAATATAATTTGAAAATATATATCTCCGTATAAACCATAATAGATATTTTATTTTTAAAAAAAGGCAAACGAGGATTCCGCTATTCCTGCATAACTGAGTAATTGAAAACGTTTATAAAATAAATTTATAACTAGAGAGGCTCTCGAAAATTGTAACGTTATGAAAACTTTTATTGTTGCACAATTATTTATTTTTCATTTAGACTAAGCAAAAACAGAAAGGAAATCATGTTCTTATGTATTTTCTAAAAATTTATATTTTGTTTATTTTTTTTATTTATTCATTTTTGTAATTTAATTAAAGGAAAAAAACGAGAATTTAAAAACAATGATTAAAAACTATCATTGTTTGAAAAATATCAATTGCTACGTGATTTCGGACGAATTGTGATCAAAAATTTAACAAAGGTAGTGCTAAGTCCTAGTGTGACATATTTGTTACACTGAGTTTAGATTGAAAATATGAAGCTAAATATTTTTTTTCAACTTTAAGATTTTGTGTGCTTTATCTATAGAGCCAAATGAAACTAAAACACGAACAATTAAAATTATAAATATGTATATAATACCATAAAATGACTTACCATGCATCAAGATCGAAGTTCATTTTAGGCCAATTTTCAAACTTCAATAAAAACACAAATACCAACTGTTTCAACTCACTGTTTGAACTAAACTGACTGTCAGAACCCATTGCAGGTAGACGTACCGGTTATTCACCCTTAACAATAGAAAAAGAGAAAGGGGGATGGAAAACCCGGGATACCTTCTACTGTGACTTAAACGTCACACTAGGCTTTGGAGGGTTAATGAATTTTATTGCACAAATTATTGTTTAGTTTAGAAAAATAACCCTAGTTAGAGTAAGAAAGCAATACAGTTATTACTTAAAAGAAAAAAAGGTTAAGCCATAATGGGATTGGGACCCGTGTTTTCATATCACTAGCCAGTTGTGCTAACCTCTGCACTACAATTTACCAATTTAATATTGTTATTGTTATTAAAAGTCTCAGGTGATATACCACAAATATGAGTCTCAATTAAAGTGACTGCCATCAGTCCCATACAGACTGATTGGAAGCTCCATTAAAGTCTCCCTTTAGTTTGCCTTCTATCGGTTGTGCCAAATAACTTTGAACATTTGAGAAGCTAGGAGATTTCTAGAGAGAAGTTTCTGAACCACGTCAGGATTAGAGCCCATTTAGTGCAGAGGTTATTGTGTCTGACTACTTATCAAAAAATGTGGGTTCGAATCCTGCTGTGGCTTAATTTTTTTTCTTTTTAAAAAATAAGAAAGCTTTTTGAAAAGTATTGTAGCATTTCATAACTGAGTAAGTATTTTTTTTCTTTTTTTTTTCCTCCCAGAAAGTGAAAAAAGTGAGTGGTGGGGACCCAGCAAGAACAACTATGCTGGTGTTATGGGTTGCAGAGTTGCTACTCTCAGAGCTCTCTGACCTTCGTTCTCAAGGCTTTCACAAAAATGATGACTATGTTATGGTGCAGGCAGAACTTGATGAGTTCATTACTGACCCCCTCACTATGGTCAGTATATTCTTTTACTAAGAGCTTGAGAAAGAACTAACTCTGCTGCTGATGCAATCTCAAGAGTTTGAAGATTATTGAGGATCTTGGTTTTGTACAATCCTTTAGTCTTGACCAATATTTTGCGAATACATTTTTCCCTTCTTGTGCTAAAAATATTCAGAAACTAATTTTTATATGAATAATGATTATAAAATAAAAAATATATATTCTCATAATATTGGCCTTAGCTAAAGTAATCGTACAAAATAATTTTACTCAAAACCTTCTATTTCATTACCTGGTGGATAACTCACATATTACTTTACATTATATGTGTGTGGTGTGTGTGAGTGTGTTTGTTTAAATGCTCTTTAACTGTTTAATGAAAGAAAAAAAAAAAAGGCTAAGTTTATTATTCAGTAAAATTGGTCCAATAGAAGTGAGGGATTATCTGAAATGTTAAGTGCTGGTAAGTCAATTTAGTTATTTTCTTTATAAGCTTTAGGTTGTCTCTTTTGAATGTAATTTTAAAGACTAAGTTTGTTAATGCATGAATCTGATGAATAGGAGTGGGGGATTACTTTAAAGTGAGAGGATAAAAAGTTTTTTTCTATCTAGCAAATGTAATATTTAGGTTAGTGTAATGAAACTTAACCCACCAAACTTAAACGATTTGTTTAGTGAAAAAAGAATCATTTTAGGAGTTATACAGCTATATTGAACAATTAAAGAGTGGGGGTTTGCCTGTGTGTAATTTTAATTTTATGGCTATAAGCCAAAATTACTTATTGTAAAATAATAAAATCTTAACAAAATTTTGCACAAATTTCTCAAGTATTTATTAAATGTAAAAAGAAATTCAGAGTTTCTTATTGAGTTGGAATAAATTGGACTAATAGGAGGAGGAACTACCTAGTATTGAATGTCAAGTGGTAGCCCTCGATTATTTTTCCTGCAGCAGGTGTAATATTCAGATAAGTTTAATGAAATACTACAGATTTGTTTAATGGTAACTATAAGCTCACAGGGTTACAAGAATGGAAAGTTAAATACAAATATTCATCAACTGTAAAACAGAAATTTGCTTAGTTTATACAACTCCTGCATGACAGACTTTATAAATAAGATGATATTACTTTACAAGTGATGTTATAAACATTAATTTCGTCTAATTAATAAGTAATAAGTTGTTATTTATTTTTAGCCCCTGCTACACCAGTTGCTCATTAAAATCCTTACCCAATTAAATCTGTGCCTGCCATATTAATAACTCCCAAGTAAAATTAGGATGGTTGTTGGTTCATTTCAATAATGAATTTAAACAATTTTGAAAAACTTAGTAGTATGGCCTGTTTAAAAATAAAAGGCCTGTTTTTAAAAAATAGACCAAAGTTTTGGATTGAAGAAAGTCCAAAGACATAATTATCAGAATGGGTAGGAATTTGAGGTGATAAGGAAAACCTTCCAATTTCTTTATTAGCAGAAAGAAATTGGAGAAATTTCTCCATCCATTTTCCTTTGTAGCTTAACTATTCCATATTTATCTGTCGTAGTGTTAATTGTGATGTTATAGTTATTTGCTTGTTTGCAGAAGTGCATCCGGAGTAACAAGAGAGCAGTTTATGACTTGATGGCAAGTCATGGAGATGAATCTAACATGGTCAAGTTAGCCAAGCTCACAGAAGACTACAAGAGAGTTATTGAGTATTTCATCTACAAAGGAGATCATTTGCAGGGTGAGCTATTATGTACTTTGTTATTGTACCATGTTTTCATGGGACGATATATTGAAAATGAAATACAACAAATGAAGAGATACACCCACAAATGCCCTTCTGTGATTCTGTCATATGTTTAATTATAGTGAATCTAACGTATATTACTTCAGGCTCTATTACTCACATGTAAAAAATACTCAAAAATATGAAATTAAATTATATCATATAAATTCTAAATATGTTTACTTTATAGGGTTTTTTTTATTATTATGTTTTCTTTTACTGTAATTAGTGAAGTTAAATTTTTCACGATTAAAGTATTGAAAGGTATAAAAACACACACATACACACCCAAACATTTATTGGAACTATAAATATGCATGTATTTTTTTGTCAAAATATATTCATAATAAAGTATAATGAAGAAAAGTTTAAAAAAAAATAAATAAATAAAAATGTATCAATGAATTATGTGCTCTTTAAAAATTGTCTACCAGAAGAATACTAGGAGTAAAAAATTATGAGAAGGATAATTTTAAAGACAGAATCATTGTGATGTTGTAGTCTAAAACATTAACGAACTTAATTAAAATAATTAGGTACAGGATTGTATCATATATATATATATATATATATATATATATATATATATATATATATAGTAATCAAAACAGGTGGGGTAGAGAGTGCAGTGCATACAAAAAGAAAAAATCATAAAGAGTTAAATTTTTGGGGATCTCTTACCCTTCATTGGTGAGGATTGAAGAGAGACTTTATATATAGGCCCAGTAGGGAAATACATGTTAAGGATATATTTATTCTTGACCCACAGTGCACTAGAGAAGTTGTGAGGTCAGTATATATGTATATATATATATGTATATATAAATTGACATTAGTTATAATTGTTTAAACTTATGTGATTTATTTTTGGTTTAAATCATCTAAACTTTTAAATACAAAAAAATTAATTCATTTACAAAAATATTTTTAAAATGTCACTAATAGGTAATTTTAATGCCATAATATATTATGCGTAATCATTATTGTACCTTATTTTTAATGATATTGTAAAATTATTAGTTCAAATTCTATCAATTAAAATATTTAGATTTATTCAAAAGGATAATTTTTTTTCTAAGAATTTAGATTTATTTTTTCACTTATGAATTATTTGTCTTAAAATGCATAAATTATAGTTTATATCAAATCTTTCTTATATCAAGGAGGAAAAAAAATTCCTTAAGTTATATAAAAGATTAGTTGTGTAACCTTATGAAATAGGGCAAGATAATTTTTTCCTTTGTGCTAGTGAAAATTTTCATAGCTTTTTTTTTCAACTTGTTGGAATGCTTACCCATAGTCAACTCTGCCTGTAAAAGCACCTTGCAGTCTGTGTATTATTAATTTAAAACTCAAATTAAAATTTGCTGATACCTTAAACTACCCAAAAGTTGCATAAAGGTATTTCCTATTAAACAATAAGTCAACATTGGTTCTTAAAACTGGTTTATTTTGTAATGATAGTTCTCTCTTATTTATATGGTATCTAATTTTTTTTTTAATTTTATTAAAATAATAGGTCCCGGAGATAGCTGAGGATATTTGTTCGGGACCTAGCACTGGTGTTTTGACTCCCATCCTGGGCAAGCTTTTATTTAAATAAGGCTTGATGAGCACTATATATACAGTAATAATACAGCACTATATAATACAGTAACAACCTTTATATAACCCTTCCCCCCATGACCCTAAATGGTTAAATGGGTGGTTTAGAAGAAAGGAAAAAAAAAAAAAGAGAAAATCTTTGACAAGGATTGAGATAATAAAAATATAAATCTCCCTTCATATTTATCTAAATACATTTTTTTTTTTATAAATTAATTGAGATTTTTTTTTTCCTTTCAGCCTTGGACACTCTAAAAGAGCAGTCAAGTGCAGATCTATGGTATTATTTTTCACCAGATTTAGTAGATGCTGAGCCAAAAGCTACTCTCACAGCCATCAGGTGCTTGATCCGACCACTGGATCCAATAAAGCTGTTACCTGCTCTTGTAGCAGCTGATACCAGTCAGGTATTAAAACCTTCTGTTACTGCCTAGTAGTAGTAGTAACTTCCATGATATTAAAATGTAACATGCACACCAAAAATTATTAAATTATTATAGGACCATTTCAGATTTACTTCTCAATTCTTTGTTAATGAACTATAAACCGCAAAGTGGTATTCTAGGTCAAATGAGACAAAAAAAAAATTGATATAACATATCCAACATTGCTCATATTAACCCTTTCAATCTTATTAATGAATGACATATTAATGCAATGAACAATGGAATTTTTAAATTTCATATAAACTTTGTTGTAAATTATAAAAGATTACCCATTATCTGTAGCTAACAATAGCAATTTATACTAGGTTGGTGCTTTTTTAATAATTAAAAGTAAATAAAGTTTGCAAATCAATAAAAATAAAAAAACAAAAAAAAAACAGTGAAAAATGTTCGCAAAAAAAGTATAAATCTAAAAAGTATTTTAAAGTTGTGGAGTCTACCCTCCAATGATCCTAAGTGGTTGCAAGGGAGGCTTACACAAAAAAAAAAAAAAAAAAAAAAGTTGTGGAGTTCTCTTCATTTTATTACATGATAAGTCTGTGTTTATTATAAGCTGGTTCTGAACATGTTTTAATAGTTTTAGAAAAAGTTTTATAATAGATACTTTAATATAAATTTGTATCTCTACCTACTATCCTAAACTAGTTTCATTAGCACTTTCAGGATTTATCATATATTATTACATATATTTATTATTTTATATTATTGTTCTTTAAACCCTATGCAAACTTTATTATAATGAAAATTATGCTCTTAAATTGGTAAACCTTTAGGAGCTTCACATGACAATATGCCATTAATATAAATAAATTATCCTCCCAAAAATATATTTAATAACAGTTATCATCGAATAATTTAATACAGGCAATGTATCATCGTATATATGTATGTATATGTATATGTACATTTACTGGCTTAATTTTAATTTTAGCCAAACTTTATTTGAAATTTGGTTTAACTACAATTTTTTTAATAGACAATCAAAACCATATGAGTATATATTACTAAATGGAAAAATGTGAATATAGCAAAAACTTAATTATAATATTTTAGTAGTCAGATTATTTTTGTTTTAATGTTTAATGTTTTTGAAAAAATCAGTTCTGTTTTCCTTTTCCAGCCAGAAGAGTTGATCAAGTATCTTGAGTTTTGCACCAATGAACTAAATTCCCAGGAACAAGCAGTCCATAATTTCTTTCTTACTCTCCTTGCTCAGTACAAGCCTGACCGGCTCATGGTCTACCTCTCAATCCAAGGTTTGTAATATGAGTGTGTGTGTGTATAGATGAGCAGAGATCTCATGCAACAATAGGATTATTATAACAGCAATAGAATTATTACTCCAACTTAAATGTTACTTTGGACTAGTATAATTGTTATAAGTATTATAGTTTAGGCATAATTTTTTTAAATCGTTTTGAAACATGTCATACTTTGCACACAGGGTTTTAAAATATTTCATTATCCATAGAATATTTCTATTTCTACGTTACTGTTCAATCTCAAGTGTCATATTTTGTGGAAGCACCTCTTAGATTACTTTATAAATAACGCATTATTTTATAATAATATGGAAATTAAAAAAAAAAATTATTTACATTGTCCTATCTTTATATCTTGGAAGACCAAAGAAAATTTGAAAACATTAATAAGAGGGAAAACTCAAATAAAAATGTCTGGCATTTCTGAACGAGGATAGAATGAGCTTGCATCTCATTATCCATATAAAATTTTTTTAGAGAAATTGTATCAGCTTCCTTAATGTATTTGGTAAAATCAGGAAATAATTTAGGAATGTGTTAGACTTCCCATTCAAGATATTTTCCAATCAGGTCTAGGAGAGCTTTTGTTAAAAGAGACATTAGGAGGTACCAAATCTAACACAAGCCTAAAAACTGACTTAACCTGTTCTCACTACCTCCATAAAACAATTCCTAAACCATGGGTAACTAAGCCCAGTGCAACATCAAAGTCTAGAAAAATATAAATTTCTGTAATTTTCCTAATAATTTTTGTGTTTTTGATCTTTTTCATCAAATCAGTACAGAAGTCATGGCCTTTATGTCATCTCAGGGTGTCATCCAAAAGGATCCTTGCATCTTATCCTTGGTGATGGTAACTGGGCCATCAATTCCATTGTGACATTTGGGGACTAATTCCTCAAGGCCAATTGTAAATTGAAGATGTTTTCCAAAAGCTGCCAGGATAGGGTTTTACTAACCTGGTTCGATCTAGGTCTACTGATTTAGATATAGTGGGACTCATCCACTGGTTCCTATGGTCCCCTGTCCTCGTCTATCATACCTCAGGATCAGTTTACTATCATATTTGCATTGCCTTGAATTACAACCTTAATTCAATGGTGCTGTATTTTCTCACAAACTATTTCACAGCTTTTTGCTGATAATGCTGTATTATATTGCAAGGGTCGATCATTTGAGTGCCTCCAGTCAACCGTGTCCAACTATGTCTAATAACTGGTTAACTAGACATGGAAGCACTATATCATTGAACTAAACCGCTTGTATGGTATTTTCTTCAAGAAATGTTGAAAATCCCCCTCCACTATATATTAACAATGAAATTGAATATAGTGAGTCTGTTAAATTTCTTGATGTCGCTTATGATCGAAATCTAAATTGGTGTACCAATTCATAATTTCAAGCTATACAATTTCAACAACAGAAAATTTTCATAAAATTTTAGATAGTGAGCCTACAATATGAGCCTAAGAATCTCTACAGAAGCCTTCAAATCAAGTCCCCGTGCGGGGAACCATCCTTGAAATACAGGCGAGAACAATTGGCTCTCAACTATTATGCATCCATTCTGTCAACACCACACATGGGTTTTCAAATAGAAAGTCAAACCCCATCACATTCCATCGAATTAAAAAAATTATCTATATTATTAGAATACACGACAAAAAGTTATACAGATGGATCCATGGACAATGGTTTTGACGCATATTTTTTTTTTACAATAACTCTACCCATAAATTCAAACTCAACCCCATGTCAACAAGCTTTATTAAAGAACTACTAGCAATTATTAATGCCCTAAACTTTTTAATACCATCATCAAACACTGTTACCATTCTAATAGACTCCTTATCATCACTGTTTTCATTAAATCTATACCTGTCACATCCAATATTGATTTAACTGATAAACAGATAAAAGGAGCAATAGAAAAACTAAAGAAAAATCAGATCAAGGTTCAGTTCAATTGGATTCCCAGTCACTGTAAAATCCCTGGTAACGAGAAATTTGACAAAGCTGCATAAGTAGCTTGCAATGGCGGAAACCTTTTTTTTCTCTCTTGACAAGACTTAGACTAGACATTAAAAAAAAAGAAACTATAAGAAATTCTTTGGAAAATGACTGGTACTAAATCCGAGACAACAAACTCCGTGAGATCAAATCAATAAGTAGAGCCTGGTTCACTTTAATTCGGGAGATCAGACGAAGTGAAGTGGTGCTAACCCAACTCAGGATCGGCCGCACCCAACTCACCCACTTTTACCTTATAAAAAAAGAAGAGCCTCCAATATGGGAGACCTGTAGAACAATAATCACAATAAAACACATCCCAATAGAATGTCGAAAGTATGAGAATCACAGGAATCAGTGTAATTTTACCAGAGACCTCAGGCACATCTTAAGCAATGATGAAAAAATATTAAAATTATTAAAATTTATGATAAATCTGTCTTATGCGATAAAATTTAAGTTATACTACTATAACTCATTATGTGCAGCTGTTCACATCAATTAACCTCATTTATTTGTTTTGACCATCATCCTGCCGTTGTCCCAAAGAGTCTATTGATAACTGATGATGGCCGTATTGACAACTCTGGCAACCAGTCTATAATTATGGTTGTGTTTTTTCAATCTAATGACAAGTCCTCTAATCTTGAGACAGGGGTTCATCGTGTCCATTTTGATTTCATATAAAGAGAGTGTGTATTTTTCTGCTATAATGCCCTGATGTGAGTAATTTTGGCCAGCATGAATTCCCAACTTAAGTTAGATGGGTGCTCATGGTTATGGGGGATGTAGGCTGTGAAAGAGTTGATAATGAAGTGATCTCAAAGAGTAAAATTTTCTAAATTTTTGCCATCTTCAGTAAAAGGACAAAGAGAGCAAAAGTGTTCAGTGGGTTTTAGTAAAAACAGTGGTTAATTCTTCAAAGGTCAAAGCTTGTAGTCCAATAGATCATGCAAAAAGCTCTTGATGGGATTGCTCTCATATATCGTCAAAGTGTAGTGTGCAAGGAGGAATAAATTTCCTAAGAAAGCCATAATTTGCATGTTGGGGAACAATAGAAGACTCAAATCTCCTTATGAAATTAGTAGAAGTACTTTAAGTCATGCCCCTGTGAAAATGGTCCAATGATTTTATCATTTGGTAGCTGGAGAGTTTTTACAGACATACCTTTTAAAAGCCGCTAAAAGATCTGAAGTTGAGAGAGGAGAGATGACTTCCAGGTGTTGTGCTTTATTTGTAAGTAAAAAAACAAGGTAGGCTTTGCCAATCTTTTCATTTTGACAGCTGGATTCTTTGAGAAAAAGAGGGCTGATATTGTAAATATCTGTTTATACAGAAACATTTTGAACTCTTTCTTTGGGAAGTGCAGGCATAAGAGGATGTGAAGATTTTGTGACACTAAATGTATTTCTTATTCAATTTTTATGAGCTTAATAGCTCATGGAATGGTTTAAAAATAGCTCATAGAGCACCCATGTTAGCATAGGTCCTTCATGTGATTTCGTGAACATGCTGGACTGGGTTATTAACAATTGGATTGAAGGTGTGCAATCCACGATTTCAGAAGTATGATGACAGGGTTTATTGCAGATAAACTCAATGTGGAATTTTAATTTAGCTTTAAACTCTTATAAGATGACCTTCATCGATAAATAATGAAATATAAGCACACATCTTAGACCTATTTTCAGTTCTTTTAGAAATTTTGCATGTTGTACACAGAAAATAATGCTGGTCTCAGCCTTTTATAGTCTTTACATATGATAAGTTCTGAATCTTGGTTGAATTTTCTGACTCAACTGACACTTTGTTCCTTTCTCAAGAATCTGATTTAGGAACAGATCATGACATATAATTGTCTTGTGAGCCTCTTCAAATCGGCACTTCCCTCAAGTCTACTATGATAAGAAGCTTTATTTGTCACTTGCCAGACCTTACACTATGGGCCCAGAAAACTGTTACCGATCGATTCATGTTAGGTGTATTTGAGGAGAAGGTTCTGAGGCATAGTTCTGATCTGATTTGCATTTAGTGTGTATGGAACTTGATAAATATTGACTGGAAGATATGAAAGCATATTATGTTTCATAAAAATATAGAATCAACTTACTCTTGTCAGCTGCTATGAATTTCTTTCTTCCTAGCCTGTAGCTGACCATTCACGTACAGGTCATTCTGATGAAGAAAATAATGGGAGAAAGTTTGATCGAAAAGAAAGAAAGGATTATTTAAGAATTGATGGTTAGATGATTTGGAGGAGTATCTAACAAGGACTAGAATAACTAGATATAGGCAGCTAGTGATGCATCCAAATCCAGGCCTAAGTCTCATCTCATACTGGAGTTCTTGTGAAAAAAACAAAACAAAAAAAAAACTCAGCTCCAGTATAAAGGTCATATTATAGCTGAATCAGGTCACTAAAAAAATAGATCAACCTCTCTTTATTAACCATAAAATAGTATATTAGTTTTCTTACAAGAAATAGGTTTTCATTAATGCAGACCTTGCAGTATTTAGAATGGCTAACTCTCATTGCATGATTATTCTTAATTACAATGTTTGTTTGTTATCGGCTATATGTAGGGGATGATCCGAGCATGGTGAACTATGACATCAGGTATGGAGTAAGGGTCTGCAAGGAATTTGGGCGGCGGGAAGCCTGTGTGAAACTCTCTTCTATGCTAGGTCTTTGGGAGGCTGCAGTGGACCTTGCTCTCACTGTTAGTGTGCAGCTTGCCATCTCTACAGTTGCATCTCTTCCCAATTCACGCAAACTTTGGCTAAAGATAGGTAAGCTGTTCATAACCAAGTAGTTTTTCAGCACTATTGTAAAATCATGTTATTCACATTGGTATCATGACTTTTGAAAAATTTCAAAAGATCTTCACTAATCCTCTCTAATTACAGAAGCTTAAGATTTGGTCTTTAAAATTATATATACGTATATATATTATCAATCGCTCTAGCCCACAATTTTTAAAATAACGAAACCAAATTTGGCACTTTAGCTTCATTTTGCTTGATTGAATGATATTGTAATGGCTGATTTCGGGGGAGAGAGAGGGGGGTTTAGAGGAAGACTAAAATTTAAAATTATATAATATATTCTTTACTATTAGAGCTGATAAAAAACATGTATAGTTCTATCTATTTAAAAAAATAGATATTAAGAATGTCATTTTTAATTATTTTTAAGATATAGAAACTGCCTTTGGATTTAGGATTTTCCTTGGAAGAATTTATTTTTGGTTTAAATCGGGTGGTGGAATATAATTTATAATTGTAATATCTTCATTGTTATTTGAGTTATGAAAAAAATTATAGAACATAATAGATGTACAATGTAATTTTACAACCTTTATATTTTATAAGATTCATGTGAGAAATGATTATTAAGATTAAATTAAAGAATTAAACTGTGATTGGTCAGGGCTTTCTCCCCTCTAGAACAAACCATGAAAATTAAATTAATTTATTAATTCTCAATTATATCCATCTTTAATCCATCAATTAATCCATTATGAAGCAAGGAAAATCTACTTTGTTTACACATTTTTATTTTATTTAGTTCTTCATAATTCAGTGCAGATCTTACTAGACAGAGTGCCCAGCCTGATATAAGTGATATTCTTGTTCATTTTCTTAAATAACTTTTAATTTTATTTAAATTTTCTTCTTAATTTTTATTGTAATAAACGACTGTAATCAGTCTGAAAAACTATATTTTCTTCCCCTTCCCTTTAATATTTTAGTTGCAAGTAACATGTAAAATTCGAAAATTGAAAAAAAAAGTCTGTCCATTTCTCCATTTCTTCCAATATGTCTAATCATTGAGATCTTTCTGGAAGCAGAATATTCTCCTTGACTTAGTTCTCAAATTTTATATATCATTCAATTAAAAATTCAATTTCAGAATTTCCTGCTCAATTCAATTCTCAAATTTTATCTGAAAATGATACAATTTTATTCTTAGATTTCCATTTAATGAAATATTTTATTAATTAGAAGACAGGGTTTCTTATAAGTAAGCAAAACAAAGCAAAGCCTTTGTACCTAGTGTATACTCAAGATTGAGTATTCAGTTCTTGATTGATTTTTTGCTGTGCACTTAAAAAACTTAATTTTGCAATCTAATTGTGTAATTTGTCTGATTCTTCAAATGAAAATTGTTTTTTTTTTCCTTTTCTAACTTACTGCTGAATAAATTTTGTTTAAATTAATTATAATCCAGTCTTTTTATCTTTGCATCTACTAGCTGAGCATGTAGTGAAGGAGAAAAATGATATAAGTCAAGCCATGCAGTTTCTGAAGCAGTCTGAACTTAAGATTGAAGACATCCTTCCTTTCTTCCCTGACTTCACTACTATTGATCACTTCAAGGATGCTATTTGTTCTTCACTTCAGGTATCAGCTCTTAATTATCCAATTTTGTTTTTTGTTAGAGGAAGCTTTTAAAGCTGATTTTGTTTGGTTAACTATAATTAATTGGGTTACAATAACTGCAAGTTTCCTTACAATTAGCTTGTAATGTTATCAGAAAACTGTTAGAAGTATTAAATTATATAATAAAAGTCAATAAAGTCTGTATATTGAAAGAGTTGAAGGCTTTCCTTTAAAAATATAGCTTTAAATAAATAAATAGTAAATAAAAGTGAGAACACTTTTTTACAATGTAATGTAGCTTATTTACCATTAAATTGAAAGATTTAAAAAATGTATATCGTATAAACTACAATTTTAAATTATTATTCCTCTCTTATATCTGCTTGTGTATAGTATGAAAAATGAAACTTCCAATTAGTTGAGAAAATTATAAATATTTGTTTACAGACAAACATATACATAACTTTCTGGAAAATAACTAAATAGAAAAAAAAAAAAAAAGAAAAAAAAAAAAGAAAGAATAGCTGAGTGGAATTTGTAGGAAGAATTCTTCCTCCACTCAAAAACTGAAATAAAAAAAATTAAATAAATAACTATTTATTTAATGAATATATTACTAATTTGGAAAGAAACTATTATAACAAAAAAGTTACAAAAACATATTTCCTTCATTAATTATTGTTAAACAATGCATTAATCCATACTGAAAAGTTAAGGTCACTAAGCTCCTGGCGAGAAGGGAAGAAGCTGGGTGATTGCTCTGTTTTTTTTTTGTTAGATTCTTAAATTTGTGTTTCATAAAAATTTTGTAAAATCACAAATGTCAGTAATTAATATTTCATGCCTATTATATTCTCTAAATATTTTTCACATACCAAAAATAATTGAATAATGAATAATAATTTTTTTTAAATAATTGATTTTATCAAGATTTCCAGAATTTTTTATAAACATTTCTATATAATAAAAGAAAAATTATTTGACAAGTAATTAATAAATGAATACTAACGAAACATAAATGAATATCACCAAACATAAATGAATGAAATATTCATATTTTTGTCATTTGATATGTACTTAGAAAGTTCTCATCAAATTGTAGAAAAAAATCTTGTATAAGAAATGTTTTAATAGAAGCCTGAAAAAGCCATCACATGATTTGTAAAAGCTTGGCTAGAAGAAATTTTACTACATGATCAAGTCCGGAAGAAATATTTATGAACTTTCTTGTATAAATGTAAAGTTTTTTCCGGGTTGGACCGTATAAAGTTTTTGATGGTTGCCGAGCTTTCACACATCCTGTGATGGCTTCTTCAGGGCTGAATAGAGAATGAGACTTAAATTCTAAATTCTAAATTCTTAAATTCCTAAAAAAATTCTTAAATTCTTATTAAATTCTTAAATTCTAAATTCTTAAATTCTAAATTCTTAAATTCTTAAATGCTTAAATTCTTCTTAAATTCTTAAATTCTAAAAAAAATTCTTAAATTCTTAAACTCTAAATTCTTAAATTCCTAAAATTCTTAAATTCTTAAATTCTTAAATTCTTAAATCCATGATGACTGTGGAAGCCTACGTGAACATTTCTTGTATAAAGTTAATTATCAAAATTAACTGTTAACTTTATAATATAATCACTTTAAAAAAAACTTATTTTAAAAGGACTCACAATTTATAAACTGAAAATTGACTAATGCATTTTAAAAATTTGAATAGGTCTTCATTGTAGGAACGCTGAGGCTCAAGTGAAGTAAGGAGGCAAGCTGTCTCATGTAGTTTTTTAAACAAAAGATGATCATCTGTATGACTTATTAATTACACAAATACTTTTCTTATAAATTATAATTCATTAATTTAAAAAATTTAAATAAAGTAAGAATAATTGAATGAATAAGAAATATAAAGAAATCAAATATCTCATACATACTAAATTAATGATGTTACTGAATCGATATTTAAATTCACAAAGATTAATTTAATTAATATTAGTTACATAAATTTTCTAAAGCAATAAAAAGTTGTACTTAAAGCTGCAAAACAGAATAAATTAGATTATTTTAGTTGGGGTTCGGTCAAGGTAGATCCAAAAAAAAATACAAGTTTAAAAAAATTGTATTTGTTTGAAAGAATATCTGCCAACGTTTCAGCTTACGTTGTAAGCCATCTTCAGGGCTGTATAAATACACTGTCATGAGAATACAATAATAATTGACAATAATATAATACAGAATTACCATAATGTAAAGTGATATCAAAAGTATGAATGTAGAAAGCTATGTTAGAGAATTTAAAAAAAATTTAAAAAACATGCAGACAACTTATTGAAAAATAATTGAATAACATTACAATGTAAGCCGAAACGTTGGCAGATAATCTTTTAAAAAAATACACTTTTTAAATTTGTATTTTTTTTTTATTTATCTATCTTGACCGAACCCCAACTAAAATCATCCAATAGTAATATCTATGGTCAAAAAAACTCTCCTTTTTAAACAGAATAAAGTATTTTTTTTATTATTATTGATGGGTCATGTCTTTCGATGTTGAGAATCAATCTCCATGTAATCTTCTTAGCTGGTTATGTGTCAAATATAAACTAACACCATTGCAGAGAAATGTCTGCTTCACTTTAAATTAAAGGTAATTGTTCTCTTTTATTATATTATTTTTTTGTAAAATGCTTTTATAATAAAATTCAAATTAAATAATGTTATTAAATAAAATATTTAATTTGGTTGTGGTATTTTATCCCACGTAAATTTCTCGTGGGTTAGACTCTTGCTAGTATAGAGGGAATTGAATAAGACAACTAACACGTTCGATTCCTGGCTGGGACAGATAGTTTTTTATATTCTATTCCCTCTCATTAATTGTTTGAAATTTACGTGGGATAAAATACCACAACCAAATTAAATATTTTATAAAGAAAAAATTAAATAAAGTAAATGACGAGAATCGACAAAATGTATGACAATGTCAGCTCCCTTGAGTACAAGACGAAGTTCTCGCCTTTCTCGTGGGTTAGACTCTTGCTAGTGTAGAAGGAATTGAATAAGACAACTAACACGTCCTGGTAGTATAACTGGCAAGTACACCGGCCCAGATAGCAGGAGATCCAGGTTCGATTCCTGGCTGGGACAGATAGTTTTTTATATTCTATTCCCTCTCATTAATTGTTTGAAATGTTATTAAATATTTTCCTCAGTTAAAAAACTGAAATAAACTGAAACAACAGGAACAGTGAATGTCTATAAAGAAATAAATTATGAAATGCTATTTTACTTTCGTATTGCCATTGTCATTTTAAAAACAGTAAACCCTCATATAGTTTAGTGTTTTACTCAAAAATATAGTCTTACTATTTTTAGAGTAGTCTGAGTACTGTATTGTCAAAATATTCATTGCTCTGTAAGTGTTAAAATATTTAAATTCATAATAATGTCCTCTCACAAAGTAAACTTGTAGTTTTCATACTGAATGATCTTCCTCCATCAACTCTTACTTTTTAATATAATAATTTATTAATTTATCTTAGTATGTTAATCAAATAAATGAAATTAACATGTAAAATATATTAATATTTGGAACAAGGTTTACTGTTTATCTCCAAATAAAAATTTTTAATTTAGGATCTATTAAAATCACATCTATATATATCTGTAGGATAAACACAACATTTATTATTTTTTAGGAATTTATTTATGTATTCATTTTCAAATTATTATTTATTGAAAAAATTCCCCATTTTTGCTTGACCTTGCGGACAAAGTTGTTCGAAGCCATTTTCATAGATGACTGACATTCACTGCTGTTGAATCCCAATGTTGCTCTACATACCACACAATAGTTTCAAAAGCCACAACAGCTGCTGATTGAGTTACTGATATACCCATCACTGTCAGACTTTTCAGTTGAAGAACCATAATCAGGTTCATCTAAAACTAAAAACGATTTCCTCATCAGTGAAACTTTCTTCAGTCTTTGGGAAAAGGAATGAGATTCACTTACCTATTCTTCAATGAATGATGGAAGAATTTTTTTTTTTGTATCCCCGTTTTTATTTTTCAACACTCCTTGGTCCATCAGTTGAACTAAAGATGTAAATATTTAATAATGTAATTATTTTTCTATCACTTAATTTTGCATCTGGCATGTAGGAAGGCTTATTATCCACTTTAAAGTAAGGCACAATCAGGAAAATCATGATCTTTATTGAAATTTTCCCCAGCAGGAATATGCTGAGTTTCAAACCACTCTTTGAAAAGATAGAACTCCATCCAGGCCTTTTTTGATGTCGATAGCACACAAAAGTGGTTAGATGTTCTTTGCTCATCTTTAATCTAGGTTCACAAGACTCTTCTTTATAAGCTAGACCTTTAGTGGGCAGCCCATTAAAATGTAAACTTCATTACAGTTGTTGTAAACCTGCTGTGGGGAGTAATTTTCTTATTTAATCAGCTTGTCAAATTTACTTCAATAATCTTTGGCAGCAGCAGAATCAGCAGAAATTTTTTTCCCTATTATTGTTAGCTAGCATATTCCATGCCTCTGTATAAATCAATCTAACCAACCATTGCTGGCTGTAAAGAAAGGATCACTGTTCATAATTTTGTTTAAGTGTAAAGCCGCCTTCTCTTGAATTAGAGTCCCACTTAGAGGAACTCTTTTATCCCACTCTTGAAAAATTATGTTTAAAATATTTATTTGTATTTTTTGTATTTGGTATGTATTTGTATATAATGATTATAATAATAATAATGTACTTTTACTTGTTTTTAAGAATTGATTTTACAATGAAATTTTTTATTATAAAGGACATTTATCAATAGCAGTATTCTTAGCCAATGTACAAATTTGAAATCCTATAATGGTCTGAAGGCCAGGAGATACACATTCGGCTTAAACAGTGAATCAGGGTTTTCAGCAGCAATGAAAACATCTTTGGGTCATGGGGCATGTCTCTGGCTAAGTCATAAGGCTTAGTCAGCTCTCGGTCTCTGTTCTGCAGTAAGCCCTTTATCAAAAAGATATCTTGGCTGTTAAAGAATTGTGTTCTTAATTTAGCAATAGTAATTATGTTATATAATGCTGGAGAACTTAGTCAGGGTTTCGGCCAGGATCAGAAAAATAAAATACTCCAAAATTGTTGGGTAATTATTTTATTATTGCCAATGTTTTGATTTAACTCGAAAGTTATCGTGAGGGCTGAAATATAATACACAATATTACACTTATAGAATTATAGATAAGAATGAACAGACAGAATGTATGTTGTATGACAGAAAAAGATTTACAGATTAAACTAAACAATACCAACACGATAGAATTTAAGTTATAAATATCAATGTTATATATAAAAACTTTATATGTACCAATAGTGATGTATGGAGAGATCTCTGAGAGAGGTTATTGTCACATCTCAGAGTGAAGAACTAAACTGAGAATTAACCAGTGAAATAGGGTGGAAGGGGGTTCGTCGGCACATTTCAAAGGTAGGTAACAATGGTCAACCCGACCATTAATTACCCGACCATTAAGCTAATGTCCTGGCCTCTGAGCCTTTTCTTAAGAAAAGGCTAATTTCAGAGTGTGTGCACATCAATCTCAATCCTACCTCTATTAATGATAGGCAGGACAAAGACAACATTTCCTCAGCTTATTATAATATATTCCGTATAATTCCACAGAAAAAAATCAGGTAAAAATCCTCGGCCTCTGTTTTTCAAACTTTCCTTTGAAAGAATTAACCCGATCATTGTTACCTACCTTTGAAGTGTGCCGACAAACCTCCTTCCACCCCATTTCATTGGTTAATTCTCAGTTTAGTTCTGCACTCTGAGATGTGACCATAACCTCTCTCAGAGATCTCTCCAGATATCACTATTGGTACATATAAAGTTTTTATATATAACATTGATATTTATAACTTATATTCTATCATGCTCGTATTGTTTAGTTTAATCTGTAAATCTTTTTCTATCATATAACATACATTCTGTCTGTTTATTCCTATCTATAACTCTATAAGTATAATATTGTGTATTATATTTCATCCCTGATGACTTTCAAGTTAAATCGAAACATTTGCAATAATAAAATAATTACCCAACAATTTTGGAGTATTTTCTTTTTCTGATCCAGGCTGAAACCCTGACATTTTTCCAGCATAATACTCGATTGCCAACCTCCAACCATTTATTATATAAAATTAATAATATAAACTTATGTGTACTATTGAGATTTTTTCTCTTCAGGAATATAATCAGCATATTCAGGACCTCAAAGAAGAAATGGAAGATGCCACTAAGTCAGCTGAAATAATACGTAATGAAATTCAATCATTTAGAAGCAAGTATGTATATTTTTTCATTTAGTTAAAGTTCTTCAAATGAACAATATCATAATAACTTGAGCCGACAAAGCCAATAAAATGGTTATTATAAACAAGACTGACTACACCAAAAAAATTGTTCGCTTAACTTTCTGACAGAACCACACTCCACCACTCTCAATAACAGAGACCCCACACCAGCACTTATCACAAAATTCAATAACTATATTAAAAAATTATGTAGCGCAACAAACATTGACAAATACACATACTACAAACTCATTTCTTACAATTTTCAAGCATCTAGATGTTACAGCCTCCCATCACGGAACCCTCTCCTCCCCATTATTTTCAATATTAACTCCCCTTCTTCCAAACTCTGCAAATTCCTCCTTACACTACAGATTCTTAGCCAACAAAACCCTTAAGATACAAAAAATCTCCTTTGACCTCGAAACACAACTCGAATCCCTACTTATCCCAAAAGGTTACATTATTCACTCCCTAGATGCTGAATCTCTAAATACTAACATACCCATTGTCTAAGCCCTCCAAATTGATGACAAACACTGCACTACAATCCAGAACACATCACTCTTACCCGTTCCACTTACCTCTAGTCCCTTTCCCTGTGATGTACTTCAGGGTATCTCCTTTATCAAATAAATTATTAAATATTAAGGAAATTGTTAATTATTAAGGAAATTATTATAATTATTAAGTTAAACGGTCTGGCTATGGGAAATAACCTTGCTCCCTATATTTCCTATATTACCTTTAATGACCTAGACTCTATCCATTCCTCATTCTTAACCCGGAAAAAATGCTTAACTGATTCTTAATCCAAATTCTTACTGCAGTCAACTCCTATCTCCACCGTTTAAAATTCATCACAGAAATTGAGTTTGACTAACAACTCCCCATCCCTAGAGACCCTTATCATCTGTAACACCAATGACTCTATCTCTACTGACTGTTACACGAAGCACATTTACTTAGGCCATCTACTTTTCTTTATCTCACCCCCATCATCAAAAAATAAACATGGTCTAAAATCTCATCTACAGATCACTCACACTCTCTGACAAGATATTTCACAACAAAAATATTAATCATGGGACAGACATCCTTTTCTCTATAGGTTTCCTTGCACACACCATAAAAAAACTTGTTCACGAATTCTACATTTTCACTTCTCCAACCAAGCCCCCCTCCCATTTTCAAGCTTATATACACATTTCCAAGTCAACTCAATTCCTCTAATTTCTCTATCTAGTTTGTCTGTTATTCATTTGAATAACTGTAATGGAACATAAATATTATTTTTGTTGAGAAATTAAAAAAATAAAAGTACTGACAAAAAAATGAATTATGAATTCTGGTATGTTCAATTATGTTTAATCTGTGAAAGGAGGGAGGGCTTTCTTTTAAGCACATTTTGTATAATGTAAGAGAATCGTGGTGATATTGCTGAAAAAAAAAAAAAAAATGAAACTATCTAAAGCTTAATTATGATTGTTAGCCGTCCTTCTTATCTTCATCAGAGTAGAACTTTATTCCTTGAGTCTGGTATCATTTGAATTTATGTTACAGATCACTATCCTATGTTTCTCAAATTACAAGTTTTCCTGGATCAGGAAAACAAAACAAAGGAGTTATATAATTTTTTTTTATTTATTTACTTGGTTGTTACATTCTGTAAGTAAGTTAACATTTTTTAATAGCTCACATTATTGTTCAATGGCTGTGAGTGGAATTGACCTAGTATATAATCAAATAATTGGATCACTTCAAACTTAATTTCAAGCAGAAACTCATGAATAAATTTATTTAAACAAATTTTACAGTTCCCACTTATTGTGTTTTACAAAAATATTAATAAAACATAGATAACTTTTGCATTGAAACTCTGACAACAAATTCAGACCAATTAAACCTTTAACCACTCTTAGCATAGTGAACTTTAACAGGATGCAAGACAAGCTTTGCAAATTCATTCACTAGAATTTGGAATTGTTGCAAAACTTAGTCATTGTAATGATTATCATTAAACAATCATAATTATTATTGTAAAAAAACATAAATTCATAATGCGTTAAAGATAAACTAAATGAATGTTACAGATGCCTACAAAAATTTTAGAAAATGATAAAAGGGAAATTTGGATATGTACTGTTAAATACCTTATTGATTAACTTAAAAGAGTATCTTACTTGGCTCATAAGATTTGGTAAATAAACTATGAACTTTTTTTTTTGTTGCAATTTTGGGAAATACCCAAATCACTTTCACCATTCTTCCCTAAAACCCTACTTTCTACTTTTAATTTCCGCAACTCACTTTCAGACTTTCCTTACTAGAGCAGACTTACCTGTCTTAACTCAAGAGAATGTTTTCCTCCTAATCCAATTGGGCGAATGTTTATTAAAATTTAATAAGACTGTTTACATATATAATTAAACTGTGCCTAGAACCTAGAGTCTTCACTAGTGCATGAAAGCCATATTAGCCAGGGGTTTTGGCCAGAATCAGAAAAAGAAAATACTATAAAATTATTGGTTATTTTATTACTGCCAATTTTTTTTACTTTACTTGTAAGTCATCATCAGGGCTGAAATACAATACATACTATTACACTTATAGAATTATAGATAGGAATGAACATATAGATATGTGATATGTTATATGACAGAAAAAGATTTACAGATTAACCTTCAAATTTTAAATATACAAAAATGAAAAAATAAATCAAGTTTATTTGTACTGATAGTGATGTATGGAGATCTCCGAGGGAGGTCATGGTCACAGTCATTATAGTCGCATCAAAAAGTGCAGAATTAAACTGAGAGACAACCGGTGAAATGGGGTGGGAAGGGGTTTGTCAGCACACTTTAAATGTTGGTAACAATGGTTGGGTTAATGCTTTCAAAAGAAAGTTGGAAAGGCAGATGTGGATTATTTAGCTGAATTTTTCCATTGAATTATGCGGAAAATATTGCAGTAAGCTGAGGAAATGATATCTTTGTTCTGCCTATCATTATCCTTTTGCCAGGCGCTGAGGCTTATGTACCACCACCAGGCGCTTGCCGTATTTTGGTTGACGTGCAACTTTTGTTCTCTTTGATTTCCTTAATGATACTTAGTGATGATTCTATGATCTAAAATATTATTTTTTTCATTTTTAGGTTAAAAAAGGTATTGTAAAAAAAACTTTTTGTACACATTTATTTTAAATAAAGATAAAAAATACAGCAACGAAATGTGTATAACATTTACATATGATGCAATCAATTTTTACAGATTCAAATAGTTTGTGGGTAATATTTTTATTTTCAACAAAGTATATTGAAACACTTTGGTCTCACCCTATTAAAAAAAAAAAAAAAAAAAAATTATAATTGAACTGAAACTAATACTACTTAGTCCACAAACAAAAAAATTATTATTGCTATTACTAATAAAATGTTTCAGTATCAAATGATATACTTCATACTATATATTAGAAAAATATGAGCAAATACAACATATTTATTATTTATTCTTACAAAATATATTATGAACTGCCTTCACTAACACCTCCCATGAAGCTATCTCTTCAATTGCTATTTTCAGATAGCAAACTTTTAGAAAAGCTTTCATATCTATGAGGAGATTTCTTATCTCTGACCTGGCTTAGAAATGTTCCTTCATCAATTCCTGAGCTAGATTTTTGAGAAATATATTTCTTTGAACAGGAGCTTCTGATGGTGATGTTGAACTGAACAATATCTGCGTGCCGATCCCTACCACATTCATTATCTGATACAAATTACCATCAGCCATCTTTTTGTTTTTCTTTTGACTGAGTAGCTTGAGCATAATATATCCAATGTATCAACTCCTTAGGTCGTATTGTAGTCCATAATTATTTCTGGTTTCTTAGTTTCCTTGTCAATTTCATTGTTGTGCATGGTTAATATCAATACTACACATTTATTTTTCTTTCTGGTATAAGAAACCATTGTCATCTCTTTTTGGAAACTGAACTGGGAACTTCCTACTGCCTTTGATTATTTGGCAAATATTCTTGAAGGATAGCCAATTTATTTTTTCTTATGGTGCCCAGGAATGTAATTTTCTTTGCCAAAAGACTCTTAGCTAACTCAACATTTGATTATCAATTATCAGTGGTCAAATTTCAGTTATGGTTTACAACAGGTTCTATAAGATGGTAGAGAATGTCTTTTGGCTTATATGAACTTTGATGTGGACCAGAAGGTTGAGTCCCCACGTACACGTCCATGTTTCCTGCATAAAACATTTTCACATCGCTCAAAGTAAAAAGTTTCTAACCATACTTGGCTGGCTTCGAAGGGATGTACTGGATGAAAGAACAACGTCCTCTAAAAGGAACTAATGTTTCATCAATGGTCGAAAATTTGCTCATTTCGTATGAGTTTTTACAATTCTATACAACTTTGTCAAATATTGATATTGCAGTCAATTTATCTGTTCTTCTCCTCTCCACTCTTGTTGCCAGATCATTAAATCCTATGCATCATAGCAAGAAAAGAAAAGAGCTTTTGTTGCTCAAATCTGTGTTTCGTCTTTTTCAGCCCTGGTATAGTTTTAATTATATATATATANTGTCAAATATTGATATTGCAGTCAATTTATCTGTTCTTCTCCTCTCCACTCTTGTTGCCAGATCATTAAATCCTATGCATCATAGCAAGAAAAGAAAAGAGCTTTTGTTGCTCAAATCTGTGTTTCGTCTTTTTCAGCCCTGGTATAGTTTTATTATATTTTTCTTTGGTTTCTTAAAGATTTGGAGTTGGCAGATTTTTTCCATTTCATTACTTTATCCTTTCCAATGAATAAATGTTCATCATGATTTAGAGCAGGTGTGTGGTTGTTGCTAATAGAGGGGAGAGTGCCGAAGAATTGGTATCACGGTTTTTTCTGATACTGGCCAAAACCTTGATTAATATCTCCTGCATACTCGACAGCTAACCTATCTCCAACCATATAAATATATCAACTATTACTTACAGCTGCTTTACAATTATAAAAAAATACTTATCACTGAAGCACTAAGAATTATCACAGCTATTTTTGTATCACTGAACTGTCGAAATTTGTTTATCACTTAGCAGAAACTCAAGAAGGGCTAAGGGAATTTCTGAGATGTGTGCCCTACATGTTTATTGCATTATTGAAAATTGTATTTCCCTAAAAAATCATAATATTAATAGAGATTTTATATCCTATAATACACTTATTTTTTTTTTTGTATTAATAACATTCTAATTTGAATAAATCTTCCATTTATATA
>KZ808216.1:129318-151658 GCA_000696205.2 Oncopeltus fasciatus
CGCCGGGATTATACACCACCTGGTGTATAAAACATGGTAAATATATACCATCTGGATTTTTAAAAATCTCTCTTTACAACTCTCATTCTCTTTTCAGCCCTGAAGAAGCCATCACATGATGTGCGAAAGCTCGGCAAATAACAACAATTTGACTCGGTCCAACCCGGAAGATGAAAGGGTAAATAATTGCATTTTATTTTTGAATAATATTGGTATTGTTACTATATGACTTGTCTTTTATATAGTGCCATTTTATGTTGTGATGCTGGACTTGAAGATGAAATTAAATATTCCTTAACTGTAAGCATTTAAGTCTAGTTTTTTACTCCGAGACTGATACCCACAACCCACATTCTCTGTGATAATCATGATCATTTTGAATTAGTTGAATATTATTTACTTTTAACATTGAATTACAACACACACAGGAAGGAGAAAAATTTGTGTCCTTAATATATAGTCCGGAGACAAATAAATAGATTGAGTTGATTCTGCCTAATGCACACAATTTTTAATGCTTAAATAGCAAGGATAATGATGAACTTTGAGTTATAGGTTTACTTTAATATTATTTAGGGTTTGTAAAGGGAATACTCCACTTCTAGTAGAGAATAAACTACAGATAAGGAAAAAGAAAAAGGAAACAAATTCCATTAAAAAAATGGATGACCAAGATAAAACATGAATGAAAAAATATAGAAATTAAAAGTATACCTAGGATTGCTAGAATTGTAATATAGAAAGGACTGAGCATTTTTAGCAGCAGGATGACTTCACATGGCTTGAAAATGATGATTCCAAGTTCAATAATGCATAACTGTGTTCTTTATATTATTTAATTATTAAAATTAATACCAGGTTAATAATAGGAACATTACAAATTGATTCTAACTTCTCATGAAAAATAATTATAGCTAAAATTTTAGTTATCAATGTCTTAATATAGAATGGATTTGTGTTAAGCTTAATTGGATATTAACAATTTCACTAATCTAACAATCTTAGGCTTATAGAGATCTGGCTTAACTATCAAATACTATCTTCTCTAGAGAATTCCTTTTATAGACTTTCTCATAAGAAGAGTCTTGTTCCTTTGGGACCCATGAGAGCTATTCCTGGTTGACCTATTAAAATTTTATTTAAAAAAGTTTTGGCTCAAACATTAAGCTAAATTTAAGGGGCCAACACAAAGGAAAAAAAATTACAATCCATTGGAAATTACTGAATTACATAAGAGATGGGCTCCCAAAGAATAGTTTGCCATTTGACTAAGAAGGGCTAGCAAGTCCCTTGCAACTCAGAATTTAATTTGAAAAAAATTGTTACCAAAATTGAACCAAGTAAGGAAAAGAGTGGGGTATACTCTGTAACTTATGGCTTCCTTACTCCTATTTAGGTTGGAATAAATGGAAGATGCCTCAACAAGAGGTTATGGAGTACAATTATTTAGTAGACTCGTTTATTAAGGATCACATTAAGATGACTGGCTTCTGTTTATTCTGTCTATGTAGAATTTTACTTCTATCTAAAGTAGAATTAGACTTTAAGCCCTAAAGAATTATGTGTGAAAATTCAACAAAAATTAATTTTTCAGCCCGGAAGAAGTATTCTTGAATATTTCTAGACTGTGGAAGCCTAAGTGAAAATTGAAATAAATTTAATTTCTGGGCTTGAATATATATCTTGCAAAATTTTAAATATTAAATTACAAGAACTACTTATTTTAATTTTTATAGTTCAAATATATTTGAAAAAAATGTTCATAGTCTTAAAATAATTTTTATTTGTTTAAAAATAGTGAGTACCATTGAAACAATACAAAGTATTGGACTTATATAAAAATATATGAAGCTCCTGTAATCTTGCCTAAAACCTTCAAATATTTTTTTTTCTTTCACCTTTATAATAATATCAAATTTTATTATAATTAGCCATTCATTAGTTTAAGATAGTTTTGAGAACTAAAATTGTTTGGATATGACAAGATTTTATATAGTATTAAAAGTTGCTTATAGCTCCTACCTACCAGAAGACTAATTATATATGTATATTTTACTAAGCAGAAATAAAGCAATGATAATCATATTATTTCCTTTTTAGTATTTTTCCTTATTTCAGATTAAGGTGGGGAGCCTCTAGATATTCATATGTTGAAGTTGCTGAGGTGGACTTTAAGAGCATTGGAGCACTGTTTCCTGAGTAATGTGGGATATCCGAGAAATTATGCAGCTGATGTCCTTCTTGCATCTTCCCAAATAAACTAAAGCTGTTATTAAAGCATAACTGCAAAAAACAAAAAAAAAAAATAAAAATAAAACATGTAATTTTGCTACATTTCCTTTTGAACCCTGTGATAAAATTATGATCTAATTTTGTTTAAAATTAATAATTTTGTAGGGTGCAGACTATTTTGTCCCCATTTTATTTTATTTTAGAAAGACAAATTATTTTTTATTTGAATTGTACAGGGATTCAAATTATTTTATCTTTCTTTTTATCAATGTTGTAAGATGTTATTTTCTACTGTCAAAAAGACCTAAAAAACAAAATTTTTACATTCAGATTTGAACCTGGAAGTATTATGCTGACAGTTTTTTATTTCATTGTTTCTTAATTTGTTCAGTTTTGTCCAGTGATGCAATTTGTCTATTGGTTTCCCATTTTAACATGAATTGAAGATCCGTTTATGGTATACTTTGAACCAATCATTATTTATATATTGCTTTAAACTGGGGCTTTTTACCCTTGAGGCATAGGACTGTATATTTTCTTGGAATTGGATAATCCCTAAAAATAACATATTTTTATTTAGTTTCTAAGGATAATAAAGTTTCTTGCTACTAGCAGCTTATTACTATGGTGCTCACATGAGTTCTATAATTGATGTTCCATTTTACAATGTAAGACTTATAAGTGCTTACTGTGACACCAAAGATTTTACTTTTGGCTTAACATTTGTATGATTATTTGTACTGTACTAATTACAAGTGGCCAATTATGAAATTATCTGACAAAAAATTCTGATGAAATTTGTTCAAGCTTTCATTATTAAATTTTAAGAAAATTGTAGATAGAAATATTTCAGTCCACTTTTAGGAATGTCATCCAGGAATAAATAAAACAAATTTAGCTCAAAAAGTTCCTTCTGAAGTAGTCACACCAAGTACTTCATTGCTGCAATTTTCCACTAGGAAATATTTCAGTTAATTGAAAGATTTAGTTTTTACCTTAAAAAAGGCTATTCAATTCTTAAAAATTCTATGAAGTTAAAAGAATAATATCAGAATTAAACAAAAAAAAAATATTTGAATGAATATAAAAATATAATTTAAACAGAAAGCTATAATAGTATGTAATTACTAAAATCCATCATTGTTTAAAAATTTATGACGTATATGCTTACTAAACTGAAATATTTTCTCAACTGAAAAGTTATTTGTAAATTTTTCAATTCATGTTTTCATATTATGGTAAAATATTTCTATCTTAATCTTGTATATTAGTTAAGTTGAAATGTTATCAATATAGAGTATTATATATTACATAATATTACAGCTATATAAATTCAAATAAAATAAAAATTTATCTGTTTTTTTCCCTCCTCCTAACATCAAAACTTTCTGAGCTTATCTTGATATTTGGAGAGCATTGGTCAACATCAGAAGTTGCTAACTATAATAGTGAAGTTACATTAAATTACCAAAGTGGCTTAATTTTACTTTCAAATCTTCATTTTTTCTAATTAAAAGTAATAAAAAAAACTGGATATCATACCACAATTGATTTTCTTACATATTTAATAACCAATTTTAGTATGCATTTTCAATATAATGATAATATTGATTGTAAGTATTGCTAAAAGTGAAATAAATTATTGGAACAATGCCGAAGTGAAAATCATCTGTTTAGTGTTAGATTTTTTTTGTTGTGGTTCAGTCAAGCTAGATCCTAAAAATAAGTGTAGCAGACTTTTATGAAACAGTTTTGGTAAATATCTTATTCTTTTGTAGTACTATTGTCTCACAAATAGCTTACTTTTTTTTTCTTTGTTTTTGTCCTTTACATTTGTTTCCTGCATTATTATTTTCCCTCTTTAAATTGTAGTTTATTCCTTGTTATTTACTGCCATAAAAATATTATAACATTTATTTTTAAACAATAATTTTGTAAAAACTTGAGTACCATAGGAAATTTAAAATATTTATGCTGGAATGCCTCAAACAAGAGATTATCTCATTTTTACTATAAAAAAAAGTGTAAATTCAATATTAATCTTAATTTTTTGCTTTTATCAGAACACAATATGTTAACATATATTAATAATTTTTTTTCAATTATATAGTGAATAAAATATATTTTAAATGGAATAGCTAAAATAATATTTATTGAAAGGATGAAAATGTATAATGGACATAAGAAGTGTCAGGATAGATATATTTGTTAAAAATATAATGTTGAAGTAATTTAAAAATAAATATAATGTATTAGTATTGTGTTTAATGTTTGTAATGCATTATATTTTGCCCAGAAACATTTATTTTATTTACTTTTTTTAATCTAACCTTATTTTACGTATGATTAAGTTAGTTGTGTTATATGTCCAGCAACAGCATTTCTTATTATTTTTTTTTTCCAGTATAATTAAGTAATCCTTCAATTTATCTTTTTTTAGTTTGCATTATTAATAATTTGATTGGTATCAACACAAATTACTATGAACATAACTAAAAATATATAAATATATTTAGAACATTTATATTGAGTATGTGATGCTTAAATGTATAATCTTTATTAGATAGTTAATAATAAGTAAATAACTAGAATGATTTTATCTGTTAAATGTGTTAAATTAATATTTCTTTATTTATATGCAGAGGGAACCTCACATCACTGTTAATGGAGTTTTCCTCATCAAACCCCACTGTCACTCAAATTCAGTAATTAGCTATTGAATGTGAAATATCACAATATCATCAAATAAGTTTTTTTTAAATGCATTTAGCTGGACTTACATGCTTAGCTGACGTTAGATAGATAATTCTAGTGTTTACATTAACTCACTTTTCTACCTTAGTTTCTATGTGAGTAACAATCTGGTACTTTTCAGAGAAAAAAATATTTCTAAATCTCTCTTAATTAGCTAATTATCATATCACACAGCTGTACTTTCTTTTTATGGTTCTCAATTTTTGTCATGTGTGTACTCATGTGAACAAAAATAATGTACTCATGTCTTTGAAATTGCTTAAAACCTGTGCCTCAACTAAGTTTTAACTAACCTCTTCTTAAAATTATTAGCACACTATTGTCAAGCTTCTTATTAATTATTAGAACTGTGACCATACATGATGATTATATGATGAAAGTGATTGTTTCCTTGTCAGAATTATATATTTATAAATCATAATTATATGTAATTTTAAGTAACTATATTGCACTAACTATTGAATTATACGATAAATGGAGATAACTATTGATGATTCGGTAAAAAAGTATGAAAATAAATGCATTTGTCTGTATGGAATTAACCCTGGGTCTATGAGTGTCCTTTAGTTCAATTTCAACCTTTTAACACTCAATCATATGCCCTTAGAATTGATGAACAAAACTCATATGAAAATAGTTATTGTACTCTTTTACCTAATCCCTCAATTTTCTGTTATTATTGGTGCTTTCCTTTCCTATAATTATTAAATTATTTCCTCCTTCTTTGTCAAGGGTTATTGTAATTCATAAGTATGTTCCACAAAACATTTATTTAGGAACTCTTTCTCAAATATATTACATATTTAACTCCAACTTATGCAGTAAGTGCTAACTGTGAATTACATATAACAACCAGCTTATTGACCAGCCATTGGTCATTGATTGGTTATTTTTTAAAACAATAAGTTGAATATAATCTTAGTCAGTGTTGGAAACTCCTCCTTTAACCAATTTTGTGAATTATGTTTCATATTACGCTATCCTGCTGACTGAATTTCACTTAACACTGTTATGTTGAGTAGCACATTAAAGATTAATGGGTTATCACACTTAAAAGAAAAAAAAAAGAATATTTATCTTAATATATCCATATAAAATTCCAAATTTAAAAATATTTATTTAGTGTTAGGAATTATTCAAAAATTTAAAGAAAATTATTGATTATTTTCCCTAACCCCTTTTCCTCCAGCTCTAGAGTTTTTTTTAATATTTTTATTTTTACTTTTAGATTATTATAACACTGATTTAAAGTATTGTGTAAATATTGTATTATTTATAAATTATATATTCTGTAACCATTGATTACTTTGAATATTAAAACAAATTTATATTTGGCTCTGCGTATTCTTTCAGTTTCTACCACCTTCCACTGTACTATAATTAAAAAATTGAGTTTTGTACTCCATGGCAACTGAATATTTCTTGTTCTAAAGGAAGTCATAAACAAATTATAACTTTTTTTTTTTTCATTTTTAGGATCTCCACAATATATTTTTGATTTATTTATCATCACTACTATATTTCTGTGCTTGGTTTATTTGCTTAGGGTTTTACAAAATGTTCATTGAGATCTTTAAATTTCCTATTTATTTATTTTAATTTTCATTTTGAATATCAATTATACCTTTGAATTTTCCTTTGAATGTCTGTTCGAAATCCGTGTTTGCAACATTAATTGTTTTCCTCTTTTAATAATGAGGACTAAATGAAAAAAAAAAAAAATAGTTTGTAGCTTTCTGTTTCATATTACTGCTATAATTTTTTAATTACAAAATTGGCTTAAGCAGCCTTCATAGCTTTCATAGTTTTTTCTCTTTAGTTTTAGCAACTTTACCGTTGATGCTGGTTGTGTTCGTATGATTGATGATAAGCTTCATGTTAGGGTTTTAATTTGTAGAAAAGGGTTCATACTATAATTATTTAATCTCAGGTAACCTATTTCTTTAATATTCAGCCTCTCACAGAAGAAGACATTCTTCAAATTTCTTGAAGAAGACATTTTCAGTAAGATTATCATCAAAGAAATCAGTCTCATAGGAAATTTTGTTTGAGTTACATTCCATTCTGTATGAATAATTTTTATAATCAACACTGACATTACTTATCCTCTAAAATATAGTTTTAAAAATATTTTTATGTAATATAATAATAAGTGAATATTAAGGAAAATATTNGAAAATATAGCATTTTAAAAAATTGCAATGAAGGAAGATAGTTGAGAAAATAATTTCGAGCATAGGGCGGGACCTCTTATTTTTTTTAAATGTAGAAAAAAAATTTCTTATGCATTCTATTAGAACCCTTGAAATAATTAATTTATGGTTGAAATTGTGCATGGGTGAGGGAGAGGGATATAAAAGAGGTTCAAATTTTATAATTATGATATCTTTGTTGATATTTGAATTACAAATAATAATAGGTGTGAAATATAATTTTGTAATGTAAATTTTTGTATTTAATGTAATGTAATATTCTATTTATATTCATTCATTATTAAATATTTACAACAAAAGCTAATTAAGTAATATTTTTATGAATATAAGTAGAATGGCCAAGCCCTAGTCTAGAGCAAAGCATAGTGTCTTACCTTTTAAACTTATTAGCAATTTTCTTAGTTTTTAAGATAGATTTTTTTCATTTAGTCTTGTCCAGAGAAAAATTTTTTAGATAACCTACTTCTTATGTGATTGTGTTTTACACTTTTATTGGAAATATTTATTTTATTATTCATCCTTTTTAATTTAAGAAGAACTCTAGTTATGTATCATAACTTATGAAATTTGTGAAGCTGTAGCTATCATCTGATACTATAAATGAATACACATTTATATTTAAAAAAAATTATAGATATGTTTTACCACTTAGAAGGAATCATCTTACTCTTTGAATTTCATTAACATTAAAGTTAAAATATGAATACCTCAGAGGAAGCCATAAATACACCTTTTTTTTTCAATAGCAATTGACTGATTGAAGTTTAAGTTTATTTTCCAATTTGCATTTCTAAAATTAATTTTCATATTTTAAATGAATTTCTGTTTTTTCCTACTTACAGTGAAGATGAGTAATTTATTAATATGAATATCTATAACTAGATTTTGATTAAATCAGCTGCTATATATTTTATTCTGTATTATAAATAAAATACTTACAGTGCTATTAAAAAAAAGTTTTTTTAAATGCTTCTATAATTAACTGAAGTTCTGACTAAATCAACATTTAAAAATTATTATATGCTGAGAGTCCCATTATTCAAACATTCTATTGTTGGTATCAGTAGTGCCATTAGTCGGTAGTGAAACTAATCCAGTAGTGTCTTATTTAGGATCATTGGTCAAATTAGGAGGGTCACTCCTGGTGTTAACCTTCTCCGCAGTGGACTAATAATCTCAATGGATTGTAAGAAGGATTTAATAGCCATGAAATTTTTTGGGATTGGTTTGTAACTTTTTCTTAAATTGGTTTGTTACAATAGGTATTTTAGGATTGATCTATATATTTTTAATGTAGATTTAAGAAATGGTCAATGTTTAAGATTTAAATCATTGTATATTGTCAATCATTTATATAAGACCCTTAAGACCAAATGGATTTAAGAGGTGTTCATAAATGTGCCAGTTGTATTAGTGCCATGTATACATGGCACACAATGTTGGAGTTAATATTAATACAGTCATTACCTGGCATTCTTTTTTTCGAGGGGTTTTATGGATGTGTATTTGAAAGAGACTGGTATGATTGTTGGAATTGATGAAAGTTTATTTGTCAAGAGAAAGTATAATAGAGGAAGAAGAGTGAATGGGAGTTAGGTGTTGAGAGGTCGGATGATGGTAAATGTTTTATGAGGGTGGTTGAAAGAAGAGATAAACACTCAGCCATTATAATGTCTTCCAATTTGCCAGAGACAACTATTATTTCTGATTGTTTGGAAGGCTTGAGTGAAGAGAATTTCCATCATCTCACTGCTAATCACTTTATTTATTTTTTTTTTTTTTTTTCGGGACTTCATAACTAGAGCTAATACTAATGCCATTAAATAGGGTGAAGGCCGGTAGCTTGGGCTTCTACCTAGCTGAATATATGTGTGGTTCCGGCTTATAAGTGGCGGCATAGATCATTTTCTCCTAGATGCATCCCGTCTACCATATATTCAGGTAAGCCATTATTACTTTGTAATTATCATATGTTCTGTTTAGTTATAGAAACCTCAGTGGGAGTTGACATCAAGCAGTGAACCAACCCACCCGCATAGTACAGAAAGTTGCTGTGTGATGCCACTGGGAAGGTAATAACAAATCACTTATATTAGGAATTACCATATTATTTTAAAGTATATATTAGCATTAGAATTTTCAGCCATATTTTAAATTATAGTTCTTAGTTTCTACAAATATTTGTTTTAGGTATTTGCAAAAGGTGTGATGTGCTCCAAGTTTTTTTCTAAAATCAGCTAAAACTTTTTTTTTTATAAAGATTTTATCAGAAAATATTCTAAAGATTTTTATTAAACTTAATTAGTGAGAAAATTTGTCTATTATAAGTGGTAGAAAAATAAAATGATTTAAAATAAGCAATTAATGAGAGGGAACAGAATAAAAAAATCTATCTGTCCTCGCCAGGAATCGAACCTGGATCTCCTGCTATCCGGGTTTATTCTGTTCCCTCTCAATTGTTTAAAATTTACGTGGGATAAAAAACCACAACCAAATAAAATATCTATAAATTAAAGTTTAATAAAGTAAATGACGAGAGTCGACAAAATGTATGACAATGTCAGCTCCTTCGAGTTTAAGACGAAGTTCTCGTCTTTCTCGTTAGTTATGCTCTCGCTAGTGTAGAGGGAATTTAATGAGATATCTAGCTAGTCCTTGTGGTGTAACGGCTTAGCACACCGGCCCGGATAGCAGGAGATCCAGGTTCGATTCCTGGCGAGGACAGATAGATTTTTTTATTCTGTTCCCTCTCATTAATTGTTTAAAATTTATGTGGGATAAAAAACCACAACCAAATAAAATATCTATAGATTTAAAATAAGCTTTCATTGATAGCTTGTTAAATGATGGGATAAAGTCCACTAACTATACACTAGAAAGGTGGTGATTATAGTTGAATATGAATATATATATATAATCTGACAGAAGTGGCTTGTGGTTGAATTAATCTAAAGCTTTAAAATTCTTCTTCAATAAGAAGCTTTAATCTAAAGCTTCTTATTGAAGAAGAAAAAAAACATGCATGATAGGTCAATAATATGATATTAAAACTTGAAACCTGTCTAGAAATACCTAAAAAGACTCATTTTATAACCTAGAGATCTAATTTTTCCCTATAAAGTTCAACCAAAAGCATTTAATCATATTAGACTAGAATAAACCAGAATACATCATATGCCACAATTGTTATCCATTTCTCCCCCTTGGATTTTTGTTTCGCACATAAAAATAGTAATTTGAAAACCCAATTGTGTGGGGTTTAACCACATTATTTTTATGTAATTTAGTCCAAGTATAATTTTTAGCTATCTGATACATTCTGGTTTTCTTATTAGACTTTAGCTCTGTGCCTAAATAGTCCCAAAGCCTGCTTAATCCTTATTGACAAAAGTAGCTTTTCAATAAAGGTTGTTTTTAAAAATAATTATTTTAGCTTATTTAAAAAATAAAAAAAAGATATTGTAAAATTGGTCAGAAAATCTATAATAATTTTACCATATGGCTGCCCCATTTTATCAATTCAATCTCTTGCATTATTAGTACTATATTTAATAATGATGTGCTACATTAATAATTTACTTTTGGTTTTACTTAGTATGTGGCTGAGTTATTCAGTAGTAAAATAAAAACAAAACATATAACCCTGTTCTCGATATATTAACATATATGGATATAGGCTAAGGAGGAACTAGTTCTCCAGTGTGCATTTTCAATTGTGATTTTAGAAGTTGAGAGATCACAGAGAAGAAGGTTTCACAATCTTGCTGGGTAAAGCTCCTGAGATCCTCTGGATGTTGCTTATTCAAATTGGCTCAGAACTTAAATCTGCCTGGAAAGTGTTTCTCTTTTCTTAATATCATGAATTAATGAAATTATTCTAGCAAGATAGTAATTCAACATGCTTGAGTGAAATGTTTGTCAATACATTTGAGAGCACAATGACAGCACAATTTTTATTCAGTTAATACACAAAATTTAGAAACTTTATTATGTTCTTTCCCAACAAAAGTAATACTATAGGCCATGTATTTTTTTTTTAATTCAAGTATGACTAAATAATCTGATAATCTACATCTAGAATGTCTTCCCTAGTAAAGAAAATTGAATTACCTCATTAACGGACTGAAAAAAAAAAAATATTGTTTTCGACTTCTTGTGATAGTGGACTAATTATTTATTATTAACTGATAATAATTGAAAGGAAAAAACAAAATAAATAAAAACAAGTTTATTCATTTCCAAATTGTGTTACTTATATGCTATTAAGTTTGTATGAAAAATTCTATTTCTCTAATAACACTTAACGTTTATAGTCTGATTTTTAGCTGTAAAATTTTTCTAAAGGAATATTACCAAATCATGTAAATTATATAGAAAAAATGGATATTAGAAGGAGAGAAAAAAAAAGAATAAAAGCTTAATAGGGAAGTTCTTTTCTTTTTCATTTCTTAAAAAAAGAAAAGAAAACCTTGTCCTTGAAAAATGAAATTTGAAATGACAGAGAAACATACAATAACATTAATAATTTAGGCCTTTTTACTAAAATGACCATAGCTTGAGCCAGCCTCCAGGGGATAGAAACATTCCGTATTCTCTTCAAAAGTGAGATCATCATAGTATTTAGTCTTTGACTTGGAGTATTGATTTCTTGGAAATGTCTCCAACCCCTGGTACCTGAGTAATTGGAGGCTGTGAGCAGCAGGAGAGAGAGGAAGCATCGGCACAGTTGAACCACGGTCATTTTAGTAAAAAAAAAAAAAAATCTATTTTTATTGGAACATTAAACATGACTTATGTACATTTACTTATTATTGTTCAAATACCATGAGTCAGTAAAATAGTTAATATCTGCCTTCTTGATGACAAATTTACCTCTATACAACAAATATCTCTTTTATTCTCTTTTTAAGAAAGGGTATAAATGAGGGTAAGTTAACAATGGTGTATTTAAAAAGACATATTTAGAAACGGGTCGAACGTGTATTAAACAAGGAATGTCAAGTTGATATAACAACAAATGGCAGTGAACAACTTATATTTACAGAGGCAAATTGTTGTTCAAACCAAGACGTTAATCACAACAAGGTACCAAGATGGTGTAAACTTGAGTATAATTACATTTACATATACATATATTTATATATATATATAAATATATGTATATGTAATATACATACATACATACATCTATATATATATAGACTTCCTTAGCGACAATGAGTATCTAAATACTGTATACTGTACTTCCTAAAGTAACAAGTTCTGGCTACTTCCTAATTATAAGAATGCAATTTAACATTAAAAGTATTTTCCGAGTAGTGATAACTTTTCTCAGGGAATTTTCATCACAACAATCTTAATTATCCAATATATAATGCTTGTATAAAATTTGAAAATTTTCAAGCAAAGATTAAATAATGACATAAGAATGAAGAGAAAAACTAGATCAATGATATTTCATTCATAACCTTAGTTATTTTGACCAAAAAGGGTGAGAAACTAGAAAATGAAAAATTAATTAGGGAGCTTATGTCCAAAAAGNTTTTTTCTTTTTTTAAGTAATTTTTTCTTGTCGAGGATTATAAGTAAAAATTTTAAAAACCATTATAAAATTAATTGAACACATATCTTAAAGCTAAAAACAATAAGAAATACATGGAATAAATTAAATGTAAAACAAACAACATCAACAAAAACTTAAGACTTAGTCTTGATGTAACTTTATACACAACGGAACGCTAGGTAAGATGGCAGCTCAAAGCATTACACCTATTTTAGTATATTAATGACTAGGTCTCTATTATTAAGTGATACCTAGAACTAGGTGAGTATTGACTACGAATAAGTTTAAGTAACTATTCCCACGCCTCTTATGGCCCTTGTTATCACATTCTAATCTAATACTTTTAAGCATTCAACTTTGTTCATTTTTTTAATTTATTTTTTTTTGCGTGCAAGATGCACACAGTATTTAAAGAAAAAAGATGTTTTTCTAAAAAATATACACTTTAAGCCCTAAAACTTCAATTTATTTTCATTTAATTGGTAACTAAAATACTTTTAATTTATAAGTTATTACCTAGATTAAAAAGAAACGCGGGTTAAAGTCATTAAAATGGGGGGCACAACCGTCACACTGGTTCTCATGTCCACTCTTTTGAGATTAGTTACTGAGTAAGCATCCTAATACTTGCCATGAACACACATTATTAATATTTTTTTTTTTTTTTTTTTAAATAATATCGTTTTTTTTTTTTTTTTTTTAAATAATATCGACTATACAATTTAGTTACCAATCTATGGTGTTTACATACACATTTTGTACACACACTTTGGTTTCATTTAATTAGTTTAATATTTTATTTTATTTTTGTGCAAGTGAATATACATACTTGAGTATGCATATTGAGGTATTCACATGTTTACAAATATGTATATGATAATACAAGTTTTAAGAGTAGATTAAAGCGGCTTGTTGTGAGGCCGCTTGGAGGGGGGTGGCTCCTTAGTTAGAAAAATAAATTATCAAACGACAAACACTCCCCCAAGTCCTCCCTACCCCTCTCCTTCCTATCTCTATATTTCTCTCCGCTCTGAGATTTGCAAATAAAATTGAGCTGATTCGACGGCAATAAAAAGCAAAAAAATGTGTGGCGCGCGTTTGTGCTTGCGTGCGCATGCGCAGCCCAAATTTCTTTTGTTTTACTTCATTATTTAATGTATTAAACTTAACAAAGATCGCATTAGGCTCGGTGAATTTTTATTATTATTTTGTTTTTAAATATTAATGTGTTTATTTTGGTAGTGTTGTAACTGTTGGGTTGAGGTAAGCTGCGCTGGAGAAAGGGAACCGTCTCTATGTAGGCTTGTGTCTCAAGTTGAACTAGTCAATCATGAGTTCAAAGTGGACCGATCCCCGCCGTTCCGCACGGTCGTGGTGGATGTTCCGGGCCCATGCCTTGCACTCAATGTTTATCAAGATACCATCTGAAAAAAAAAAGTATGTATAGAGTAAATTACCTTAACTTATTATAGCTCTTTAAAAAAAATACATTGCTTTTTTTTTTTTTTTTTTTGAAAATTAATGTATAAAAGTAATGTATCAACCAAAGAACTCAAATTAAGGACTCTCCCAGAATAAAGCTTTGGAGGTTCAAATAGTTAAGATTAAAAGGCCCAGATTTGTCCAAGACAAGCGTTTTTATTCTCTCAAATGCTCTTAATTAAAAAAAAATATGCTAAACTGAAATATTACTTTAATTTAATTTGCTTAGAGTCTGGGGTTCAGTTTTATTGCTCTAAATATAAAATTTACATTTATCTAAATATTACCACCACTGCAGCAAAAAAACATTTATTTCAGGTAATCACCACTAAAATTTGTCGGATTTATCTAAATGACAATCTCACCCTTTCATTTTACATGCAAAAGTGAAAAGTTAAATTTCATTGAGAGAAACTACTAATAATGGCTTTTAGACTGTAAAGTTAAAAATGTATGGTTCAGTTAAATCCTCACTCCTATTAGTTCAATTTCCCTTTTTAACTTCTAATATATATACATTTTTTTATCAATAAATAGACCTGTGTTGAGTTTCATTACTCTAAATTGAATAAATGTTACTCCCAAATTTAAAAAAAAAAATAAAAAAAATGCTTTTTACTCACTCTTATCATTCCAGGTAATTTATCACACCTACTGCTTGATGTGTTCAACAACAAACTTTCCTTTTGTATTAAATAACAATTTAGCCAATTTTATTAAGAAAATATACGACATATCACACACACACCAAAATTTATAATATTGATATCGTCATTTTTATTTTATTTATAACAATTTTTTGGAGTATGAAATCTACTTTTCTAAAATTGATGTCCTATAACCTTCCCATAACATAAATATGTCTGTGTGCGCATGCGCATATATATGAGCTCCTGCGTGACATTGAAGAATGGATATTAAAATATATTATCAAATACGTGTTAGGTAATAAACTGTTGTGGGATCTTCTCGTGTACTTACAGTTAAAAATTTCACTTTTAATTCAAAAACAGTGATGTCACAAAACCTTATTTTAGAGCTCGAAGTAGCTTTTTAATGAGAGAAACCCTGAAGTGAATCTTGAAATAATGAGGTCTAGCCTGAATGCATGTTAGTTGGTAGCCAAGTAGAAGTGGACATTGAAGGAATGCTTTAATCCCATCTGAAATAGTTGATGTTTTCTTGGGCAAACTCTTAAATTTTAATGAAAAGAAATTTTGTAATTCATATTATTAGAAATGAGCTTGAGAAGAGAACTTGCCCTAAAGAACATATCTATTAAACTTGTGCTATGAGAAACTTTTTTCTATGCATGTTCCTAGATTTTCCAAAGAAAATCACACTTTTGATAATTTTGATCCGATGAAATGAATTTTTTAATTAAAATAGTGGCTACAATTTTTAAAATAAAAGAAGCCAAATAACGATTCGTATTTATTTTTGAAAACTTTTAAAAGTGTCTGTTAATAGCTGGAGTAGTTTTTTTTTCTACTCAAATGAAAAATCTTCATAAAATCTCTTAATGAAATTTGGCATTTAGCTTTTAAATAATTGAAAAGCTGAGTTCGTTGTTAAGCAAAACCGGACAAATAGGCGGTAGAGGTAGAGGTTTCTTGAAGTATCATGTTACAATGAAATTTCAAGTACTATATTGCTGAGAAATTCGCTTAGTGTTTACAGCTTTTGCGTTATGCCAACTGTTACGGATTTTTCTGTAAAGAAATCTACATTTCCAAGTTCATATCTATTACAAAATGATACACTATCCTTGTTACTAAGGTTTTATAATTAAATTTGGGTTCCAGGCGGTTTCTGACTCCATGAAAATTATGCAGGTCTGCAGGAAGAAAAGTTCCTAAGAGCTAAATATGAAAATGTTTTTCTGAATATGAAAATGACCTCCATTAAAAAAAAAAACACGTTTTCTGGCAATTTAGGTATTATGGCAATTCTCCAAGTAAAACAAAATTAGGTAAATAATCTAAAAGGTTATTTCCACCACCAATGAATATAGAACTATCGTACCTTCTATTATCCGTCTTCATTGGTTTCAGCACACCATCTTTGGTGTGCAGAAACCAATGAAGACGGATAATAGAAGGTATGATAAAACAAAATTAACTTCCCCTGAGCTAGCCTGGCGCCCCTTAAGCCTTTTAAAGTTAAAAACCCATGCAACGCCAGTATAAAAGCTAGTGTTATATAAGTTTTATTATTCATTCATTTTATTGTGACTAATTTTTTTTTATTAAACAAGAACTCCTTTATTTACTTATTACATTCTGTTAAAAAAAAAAAAAAAATGAATAGTAAAAATGACATTCAATGACAAACAATTACATGAGGAGAGAAGGTGACCAATTACCCCTCTCAAATAATTTTAAAGTATAAAAATAATTTTGTTTTTCACGTAGGCCTCCACGGTTCTCATGAAAACATCCATAAATTCTTATTCTGGGCCTGACCGTATCGAACAGTTCTTCTTTGCTAAACTTTCGCACATCCTGTAATGGCTTCTTCTTGGCTGAATTTACGCAGAGAAACCCATTCAGCCCTGAAGAAGTCATCACAGGAAATGTGAAAGCTCGGCCAAAAGATACGGTCAAGCCCGGAGGAAGAATCTACGAATAATTATTTTCTTAGATAGACTCGTCTAAGGAATAAGCTCTGTTTCCTCGCTTGGGGAATGTTTACTCACTGACGGGCTTCTCGAACCAGATGGCGATAACTGGACTGAGGTAGCCTTCCTGGTTCTTGTAGGGGAAGTAGAAGCCAGGAAAACCCCTCCTCGGGATGTACTGTATGGAGCCGATGTTCTCCACGTCTGCGGGGTTCTCCCCTTCGCAGGAGACCCACACCATGTTCAGCTGGGGGCAGAGGAAACATAAATAACTATATAGAAAAAAACAACAACAGAAACAAACATTCTATTAAAACAGAATTGACAAAACAAACTGCACATTCGACATGGAAACAAACAAAAACGCGGAATCTTTTGGTTAGGATCAGATAAGACCTTCGAATACGGACTCGGGTAGGAACTCGACTTTTAGATTTAAGAAAGCTTATTTTTTAGCTCAATAATGTACAGATGAATAGTTTTATCTAATTTTATGAGAGTAGAATAAAAAGAAAAATTTAATTTTTATATTATTAATAATATAAATTCCAATTCAAGTTTTTCATCATTATAGTTTGCGCCTCCTAACCAATGAATCACTCACGAATAATACAAGAACACAAGTAGTGTATAATACTCTATGGTACAGTGCTAAGCCGAAAGGAAAAGAGAGAGAGAGAGAGAGAGAGATTTTGCTCTAATTTTGCTATAATTCACATATTGTAGTCCAGTAAATAATATATATATATATACTGGACTACAATCCAAGTGTGGGGAAGTAGAAGGAAATTTCACAAACAACTCCCAACTTGCTAGAATCGTAGTGCACTTTCATTGATTATGCGGTCGATACTCGTATATTTCTAGCCTAGTTTAGCTGACGAATAAGCTCTGTACACGCCAGAATTCACGATCGGAAGTCACGTTGCAAGCTTCAATTATGCTAAAATAAAATTTTTTTTTTTTTCTGACAACCATAATTTTTTTGCGTCCAGAAATTGTGTAACAGAAAAATAATTTTGTGGAATTGGAAATTGGACAGATGTTTTAATTTACAATAATATTGCATGGCTGATTGTGGCTGAACGAACAAATTTCAGTTATCTAAGACTAGAATGTCACCGGTGTTTGGTTGCCAAGGCAATACAGAAACTTCATGTAGAAAATATGTATTTATTTAACCATAATCAAAGTACAGTAATAATTTAAAAAAAATTGAATTAGAGTTGATTTCATGAAAACTTTTAATTTATTTGAAGCCCCCAACACACAGATAGGTTTACCACTTTTTTCGTAAAAGCTCTACAAATGGCACAGAAGGAGAAGAAAAAACAAAATATAAACTTTAATCAGGCTTAGTTATTGCATATGTATCTGTAACCAAACATTTTGGTAGTCCAATAACTTTAGGTTGTTGGTAGCACTCTAGTTATGTTTGCGTGGGATTCTTGTGCGCGATTTAGGTTAAGAATACTGCTGTATCGTTTATTTTGAAATCACTAAATGTTTACCAAGAAGCCCTATATCACCACCAGCTCCAATTTGCATCCAAAGGACACGTAGGAAAAAAAGTATTACTCAAATAAGAAATCAAATTGTCCTACATATTTATTTTCATAGCACCCTAAACTCGTAAATTAAATGAAAATTGAATATGATCATTGATATTAGTGTCCGAAAACTGAAAAAAACTTAAGAGGAATCGAAATAAAATTTTTTTTAAATTAACACGCGCAATAGTTCGCAATACATGATTCATCTTATAAGTTATAAAATATGATTTTTTTTTGCTTGTAAATTGGGTCATTTACCTAAAACAAATCACATAAAACTATTTACTTATATTTTTTTATTGTCCTTCTCATTCCTCTTCTACAGTCTCATTTACATAGTCTTTTCTTCAAAACAGACACAAGTAATTAATAATTTTTAGTGTAAGGGAACAGAATAAAAATCTAACTGTCCCTGCCAGGATTTGAACCTGAATCTTCTGCTATCCGGGCTGGTGCATTTTCCATTTACGTTACCGAGACAAGACTGATAAGTTATTAATATCCCCGCACTAGTGTCGAGAGGCTAACCTCCGAGGTAGACGAATATATCGTCTTATGCTCGGAGGAGCTGGCATTGCCAAGCTGTTTAAATGTAAATTATTCTGTTCCCTTGCACTAAAAATTGTTCAAATTTACGTGGGATTAAATACCACAAAACAAAATTTACAAATAATTAATGTCATCATAAGTGATAAAATAACTATAATTAAACGGTAGTCAGCGTTTTCTCGGTCAAAAATTATTTAATGTTTTTCAAAAGTTAAAAGTGTACCTTACTTAAGGATACTTACGGATTTGGGGTTGTGTTTCTTCTCTTCATTTATGTGACTCTTGAGGTCTTCTGGCATATCCTTTGGTAAGGTTTCAGTGTCATTATAAAATTCTGGCATCCACCCATATATCTGAAATAGAAAAAAAAATTGGTATTTGGTCAATTGAAGTTTATACTTCCCTCTATGGTATATAATTTTCCATTGCTAAATATATACTGAAACTCATGCAATTCTCTATTGTAGCTAATTCTCTCCAGCTAGACAAATAAAGTAATAATTAAAATTCTTTACTGTATCTCATTCTAGTCAGCTAGATACATATTGTCCTTCATACTCTCCCCTATTGTGTCATACATAATATAAATATACCGAAGTTTATACTTCCCTCTATAGTTTATAATTTTCCCTTACTAAATATATGCTAAAAATCATTCAATTCTCTATTGTATCCCAATCTCCCTAGCTAGATACATATTGACGTTCATACTCTCTTCTATTCTATTATAATATTCTCCCCAGTTACATACATATACTAAAGTTTATACTTCCTTCTATTGTATCATATTCTCCCTTACTAACTATATACTGCAATTCTCTCTTGTAGCCAATTCTCCCCAGCTAGACAAATAAAGTAATAATTACAATTCTTTACTGTATCTCATTCTAGTCAGCTAGATACATATTGTCCTTCATAATCTCCTCTATTGTGTCATACATAAATATACTGAAGTTTATACTTCCCACTATAGTATATAATTTTCCTTTACTAAATATATGCTGAAAATCATTCTATTCTCTATTGTAGCCAATTCTCCACAGCTAGACACATACAGTTGTAATCTCAATTCTTTACTGTATCTCATTCTAGTCGGCTAGATACATATTGCCCTTCATGCCCTCCTCAATTGTGTCATACGTACATATACTGAAGTTCATTCAATTCTCTATTGTATCCCAATCTCCCCTGAATTTTATACTCTCCTCTATTGCACATGAAGTTTATACTCTCCTCCATTGTATCATATTCTCCCCAGTTACATATATACTGAAGTTTACACTCTCCTCTATTATATCATATTCTCCCCAGTTACATGTATACTCTCCTCTATCGCATTCCAGCCTCCCCTACTAGATACGTGCTGAAGTTCATACTTTCTTCTATTGCATCGCAGTCTCCCCAGTTACATACATATACTGAAATTCATACAACCCTCTACTGGACCCGTAACCTCCCCAGCTAGACTAGCTGGAACTGGGGGTTCATACACTCCTCTATTTTACCCCATCACCCCTTGCTAGATATGCGGCTTGAACAGTTTCACGTTGGACCCCATCCCCCTACATACTGACCACCGACCTTATTCAGCTTGAGGAAGATGCAGGGCGCCCCGTTGTGGTAGGCGTAGTTGTTCTCCTTGACGCAGGGCGACCACGACTTGATGTCCACCTTGCAGACCCTGTCCGGTGTGTCGGGGGTGTCGAAGTCGCAGGACTGCATCACGTTCTCGTACTTTGGGTCGGGTTCCCTGTACGCTGCACAGACACAAAGAGAATAATTGTACTTCCTCTTTTTGAAAGCTTGCAGCTACTTCATAGATAGCCCACCATAAAGCTAAGGAGAAGAATGGGGCAAATAATGTCTTTTTAATTATTATAAAAATAAAAATGAATAACATTTCAATTTTAAGAAAATAAATAACTTGCACTTAATACTCCATTACCCTAAATTTTCTATAATTTATTTCTCATGTGTAGGGTTATATTTTAAAACCACCCTCACTTGACTTAAAATTTAAATTATTAATATTAAAAAGTATTAAATTTGTTACTCTAAACCATTATCTTGACCAAACTGGTAGAAGTTAGATAAGTATTTTTAGTGACTACTTTTTTAAGAAGTATTTGTATAAAATTTCCTTAGATGCTTAAATACCTTGAAAAATAGTTTGTTTTGCGGGCCACTCATTTTGTCTCTTGAAATTGACTTAATCAAACTACATCAAACCAGACTTATAGAATTGATTGATAAGAGGTAATTTGGTGTCTAGTTCGGTACTACAGTTATTATTAAACACAATTTTCGCTCTTAATGCAAATCCTTTAAAGTTCATTTTTTTTTTTATTTATTGCTCACTGACTTTTCACTTTTCACTGTAAGCCATCTTTGGACTATCAACAGAATTACAAAGTCATAAGAAGAGATAAGAAATAAAACAGTCAGTAATTAAAGCAAATAAATTTGGCATATATTAATTATTTTGGAGATCTAAACTGGAATTATACAGTCATGCTTTAGGTTTTTTTTTTTTTTTTTTTTTTCCTCTCCCACGCCTATTTTAGAAATGTAATTTTAGTTGTCTAGAAATGCTTAGAGGGTTTTTAGTTCTTTTGGAATAAGACCCTCCGGTAGGCCCATCGCCTTTTGATACGCTCCTTGAACTTCCAAAAACATATTTGATTTGAAATATTTCTTTGTTTTACAATGCTTACTGAATTTTTTATTTAGAACTGAATCGTTCATTTTATTTTATTATTAATTTACAAAAGGAGAGTTTCTTAAGAAGAATGAGATTGTTATTCGTTATTCAAAGAAAACTATTGTAACGAACTTAGCCTGTTATTTAAATTTCTGGTTCAATATCTAGATATAGTTTATAAATATTATTTTAATTTTTCCGGCAGTTTGACTCACACAAAAAAAAAATTCTTAGTTTTCCAAATTACAAAACATGTTTTCATTTGATTCTAGATAAGGGAAAATCTTCATATGTCACAGAAAATAAAAAAGTATCAATAATTTATTATTACAGGCTGTTAGAAGATAGATAGAAGCTTCATTCATTCAGATTCATTTTGGTAAATGGTGTATTTCAAAAGTCCTTTATTAAATTATAAAATAAATCATTTTAAAATTCCTTTATTGAATTATAAAATGAAATATATTAGTAGTATAAATGAAAATTTAAGCTGTATACAAGGGTATTACTGCGTTTCTTAAAACAAATCTATTGTAATATCTGTTCTTAAATGAATACAGCAGTCAATATTTTGTAAATTAAAAGAAAAAAAATAACAGAAACAAATTTGTATGATTTTAACGCCTATAACAGCTATAACTATATATAACTATAATAATATATATATATATAT
>KZ808216.1:158923-193614 GCA_000696205.2 Oncopeltus fasciatus
GTAGATTTCCCTTGCTTTATTGATTTAAAAAAAAAATATTCTTATTATATATTTAATAAATTATAATAAATTAATTATTATTAACTAAAATAATAAATAATATCTCATTCTTTAATTTAGATTTTCCAGGCTATACCTGCTTTTTTAAGAAAGTTTAACAGCCCATCCACTGTAGAGGGGTTGTTCCCAAGGCACTCCGCCATATTTCTTCCAATGCCTTCCCTAGTGAAGGGAATAAACCACTTTGTTTATTATATCCCAAATTTGATGCAATAGTATTTGTAATTTCCTTATTGTTGTACACAAAACAATAATGATAAGCATCATTAACTTTAATACTATTGCAGCATTTATTTTTGTTTCACTCCCTTATAAGTAAATGCATAAAATGTTCTAGTAGAGTTTAACACACTTTCTTTTCCTGTCACAACAATAAGCTATCTTGGAGCTACAACAGCATCTGATGAGGGCGTGAAGCGTTCAATACAATAGGCTCCTTCAAATATAAAAAAAATTTGTCTGCGTCTGAGCGTGATGATATTTGAGGCCCAAACGGACTTATGCATATTGCATTAAGGGATTTGCATCATCCAGGGGCAGGAGCATGGTGGAATACAAAGAAATACCGAAGAATGCAGTAAACACTGCAGGCTGAGCCTGTTTCTCTACACTGATGGTACATAGCAAAAGAAGAAGAACAGGAAGAGAAATTTACTTCCTTCTTTTTTGCCAGGATCACAATAATTTACTTGATGCTCTCAGCACAAAGATTTTATGAGTGTGTTAGTGTGTGTTCTTAGTGTATATATATATATATATATATATATATATATATATATGTGTGCTTTTATACGCCATGTTTGTAGTGAAATTCGTGTGAAGTTCATGGCAGTGTTTATTTGAACCATAGTCCTCGCTTTATATTTTGTAATTATTGACGGGATTCCAGCAGATCCAAGGGACCTGGTCCTGGTCCGGTTTGACCTATGAAATACTCCTTTGAAGTCTTCAGGGGTGAATGACGTCAAATATAGACACCATGGTACAAATGTCGGAGTAGGGACAAGGACGAATGCACGGTCCGTTCTGCTTCCATTCAGTCGCCGATAACCCCCTTTGATCCTTTCATCCCCCCACCCCTTTGCCATAATGCTCTCGAACTGTCCTGCTTTAAATTTCAAACCCCTATATTTTTATAGTGATTCAGGACTTTCCCTGATCAACGAAATCTTCATTTCATTCAATATCTCAAATTGCTACTGAAATAATTGGATACTGCGGGAAAAATAATAAAAAATACTAGTTTCAATTAATGAATTACTAAATTTTTCTTATTCTGCGAGCCTCATTAAAAGATTGCACAATAAAGAAATACAGAGAGGAAAAAATATTTTATCCTGTATTGTCTCTGGATAATTAAGGAGATATGTACTCATAATAGTGTCATAATTGAAGAGTTCAGAGATAAAAGTTTAGGAAAATTGCGTGTAATCCAGGTTAATAACCATATGTTTCCTGTATTTATGATTGTTCAAATATATTCTGAATAAATTAGACTTTTAATGAATTCATTAGAGTTATGGGTAATTTTTCCCATGAGGGCAGCGAAAAAAAAATTAAAATATTAATTTGTAACAATGAAGGGATTTTTTAAAACTCTTTACACTAACCTTCGAAAGTCTCTTCGACTTTATATATATANGAGTCTAAGGGTTCGAGTACTACATTGGACTCAGACTTTTTCTGAATCTTATCCAGTGCCATGTTTGTTTAGAATAGTTGATAGGTCAGCAACTCCGTGGAATGCTATCGTACAAGTCACCTAGACCATGTTTCATGACAACCATTGTGATTTTCACTCTATCAGATGTAGAAGCTTGTCTCTACACTGAAATGGTTAACGCCATCTACAGAACTGATCTCGTAATATATATATTTATTTTATTTATTTACACCGGCCCAGGAGATCCAGGTTCGAGTCCTGGCTGGGACAGTTAGATTTTTTTATTCTGTTCCCTTGCACTAAAAATTGTCTTAATATATATTCTTTGCCTATATACATTTGTGAAATCTAGGCTGTAAAGATGGAGGTACAACTTTTTCATGTCTTTAAATTAAAAATATTACTAATTATGGGTTATTGTAAAATCTAGCTAACTACAAATATATTTATTTGGTATTATATCGAACATTTTTTTAATTTTAGTTACCTTTTAAAATTTATAGAAAAAATTGTATTTTTTTTAAGCTCTGACTTGCCCATAACTAAAACCACTTATCCTGATATATTATTTTGAATACCAGAGTAACGTAAAAATCAGATTAATCTTTTTAAAAAGAGTTTTAAACGCAGGTGCAGTGTGAACTAAAAAGATTTTTCGTGTACGTTAGCCGTATAAGAAATTAAAGGACGAGTTTTAAATTCTAAGCCGGAAAGAGCGAAAAAACTGAAGACCACTAAATCTTAGTCCGGGAATGAAGAAGGGGGAGTGCTCAGCCATCGTTGTTATAGTGGTCAATGACGTCCATAATCAAATATTACATTACATAAGTAAATTTTAAAACATTTTGAGATTTTGCACATAATATTTTCTACAAACTTTTTTATAACTTGAATAAAAACTTTTATAAAATTGTATGATTTGGTGTTCTCTCCTTTTTTGTTTTAAAGCAAAAATTATTCAATAATTTGCAATGAATAGATTAAATATCTAATTTAGCTTTTACTTCTTAAAAATAAGATGGGCCTCTCAATACTCGAAAATACATTCTTAATTATCCTCCTTAAAATGCTTTCTTTTTTTTGTTTCTTTAATCTCATAGAATAAATCTTAAAAATTATATTTGAACCTTTCTTGCTCAATAAATTTTTTTCGGAACGCTTATAATAACAAAGGCAATCAGATTTCAAATTTTGATCTCTCTCTCTCTCTCTCTCTCTCTCTGAAGCTCCCTCTCTCTCACTGAAGCTCCCTCTCTCTCACTCACCGAAAATAATAATNATATATAAAGAGAGAGAGACAAATTATATTTCTCTATAACTACAAATAATTATAAAATGTCTATATTTTTATTTTCTCGGGGAAAGGCGAAAGTTTGATAAATAAAATAATAAATAAATAACTTTTAAAACACTCATTATTCGGCTAGTTTCGCTCTTCTTCATGGACCCTCTTCAGTAGCTTGAGCTAAAATACACTATTTACTGTTTTGAGCCTTCCGCTATGAAAGCTACGTTAATACCAATCAGAAACCTCAGAGAAAGGTTATCATTTATTTATAAAGAAATGATATTTATATCTATTAATTATCGATTTCCATAGATTTAGCGTTAAATTTATTACAATTTTAGTTTAAAGTAAATATTCCATTGTCGTAAATGGGTTTGAAGATAATAACATAAAAGTCTGTTCGTGACTCCGAGCCTTGTGCTATGGGTTCTCACAGGATTGCTTGTGTTGTAGAATTGTTATAATAAGGTGGTTACCTGTAGATAGCCCATGCCCTCAAGAGCTATGTGCTTGAAAAGGAACTTAAAAAATAAATTAAAATGTAATGTTATCAGAGTGAGGGGCATAACATTTATAGTTATAGATTTTCTTATTTTTTACATGTGAAAAATAATGTATTTTAAACAATTAATGCGAGGGAATGGAATAACAAATCTATCTGTCCCAGCCAGAACTCAAACCTGGATCTCCTGCTATCCGGGCATGAATGCTAACCATTACACCACCGGTACAAGCTAGATAACTTATTAAATTCCCAGCACACTAATTCGTGCCTGGAAAGCAGGAGATCCAGTGGGATAATATATCACAATAAAATTAATANTGGAAAACAAACTGTCTCTGTACAAGGTACAACTAAGACTTATCTGGACCTACGGTGCAGAACTGTGGGGTGCCACTAAGACTTCAAATATCCAACTTATACAATCCTTTCCATCCAAAATGGTCAGAATAATTGCTAACGCTCCATTTTATGTGTCCAATTCTACCCTTTATATATATTTGATCACAGTTTAGCCTTTTAATTAAATACTAAATTTGGTCTCTGTCTATCATTAACTTACTAAACATTCATCAATATATTTATATATACTGATCGCTATTTTTATATGCCCATGATATTCTTCTAATATCCTTTCAGCTTTTTTAGTTTTTTTTTTTTGGGGGGGGGGCATTAAAGAGAAAGCACATTTTTAATATCTGTCTGTTGTGCCCTACTATTTATTCTATCATTAAATCATGATGGAATAAATAGCGTATTGCAGTATCCTCTCCTCTAAGAATTCCTTTAAGGCTGAATTTAAATTTTAAGTTAAGGGGGGGGGGATGGAGGAAAACATAATTGAAAAATTATTGTTACAATTTGTGCTAATCTGTTACCAATAATGTCCTGAATTTTTTTTTTTTTTTTGGACGATGAATCTTAATTTAAGAATGAAACAAACAGGAGGATCCATTTATGTATAGGGCTAATATCAGTTACAGCATATTCGTTTTGAAGAGAGACCAGAGTTCTGTCAAATTTGACTTATAAAGAACATACCGATTCAATTAATACCCGTTCTTCTTCTCCTTGTCTTACTTCCCATTTCATTTTTTATTTTTTTAAATATAATTTAGAGCTTTATCTAAAAACTGTAATAATTTTCCTAAACGCACTATTTCTTTTTCTGCCCCTGCTTACGTTTCTATCATTCTATGTGAATAACCGTTCTATTCACATAGAATAGATACAGCATATCTATTGTTTGTTTGTTTTTTTGTTTTTTTTTTCCAATTGACTCTCTGCGGTTTGTATAATTATAGCGACGTGTGGCATCTGTTGAAGGAGCTCCTAGCTGACTTTCGATATGTTTTTAAATTCCTCTTTGTCCTTAATCATTTAAAAAAAAAAATGAAATAAATAAATGTACACTCCTATTAAGGCTGGCTTAGCTGCTCGCCCGTTACATGACTGACACCCAGAGCAATTGAAGGTCGTGAACTGTGCTCGGATCGGACTATATTACTCTGAGTTGTCGCGTGAGAGTCCAACGAGGATTCAGACTCACTTCAACAACTGGTGAGATCCACACGCAAGCTGATCCCCGAACCATTTCTTCATTCATATGCAATTTTCAGAGAGAGAAAAAATAAATAAAAATAAAAAATTATGTAGAAAATAAAGATACATACGTTGGTGAATAGAACGGTTATTCAGATAGAATGATAGAAACGTAAGCAGGGGCAGAAAAAGAAATAGTGCGTTTAGGAAAATTACTACAGTTTTTAGATAAAGCTTTTAATTATATTTAAAAAAATAAAAAATGAAATGGGAAGTAAGACAAGGAGAAGAAGAACGGGTATTAATTGAATCGGTATGCTCTTTATAAGTCAAATTTGACAGAATTGTGTGTCTCATTTAAAACCATCTTTCTAAGGATCATAATCTGATACTTTGACTGGTTCTTCTAAAATATTAATTGACCAACAAATACTTCACAAATGGAGAATTTTTTTGACAGTAGGTATTATTATTAGATGTTTTTGGTTGGGGTTCGATCAAGGTAAATCCAATAAGATTTGTATTTTTTAAATTATCTGTCAACGTTTCGGCTTATATTGTAAGTCATCTTCAGGGCTGTTGAAATACGATAAAATTCATAAGAATAAAATATAAATAAAAATAAAAACCATTAAAAAAATTAAAGAATTAACATTATTATTAAATAGAATTGCAATAACTAAATGTAATATGTTATCAAAAGTATGAATGTAGTAAAATATCTCGAAAAAATTCAAAATACAAAAAAAAAAAAATGTAATTCAGCACACCTACCTATCATGAAGGCGAGAGGGGATGTCCTTTCACAAGGATCCCATTTTCATGACTGAGAGGTAAGGTTTGAAACTTGTGAGAAATTAAGATGGACAACGTGGGTGGTGGAAAGGTGGGGGGGGGGGGGGTAATAGTCGGTAAGTACAAAGGGAGAGCGGATTACTTCAAAAGGGGCAATACAAAGAAAAAAGGTAGAACATTATTGCGGATAAGTAGCATATGGAACAAGGAGAAATGTTTGACAGGTTTATTTTGAAGGAGGGCTAATGGTTATTCAGAATGTAGAAAATGTTTGAATAAGTTGAAGAAATCGGTTCTATTTCAGTTCCGTCCTTAAGTGGATTGTGTTGTAAGTTAATGTGAACGGTTTCAGATAGGGTTCATACCCGTATGACACAGGTATGTGTCATACGGGTATGAACACAGAGCGTTTGTCTTCATAGGGTTCAGTGGAAAGAAAGGTAAACGAAGAAAATTGATTATTAGATAAATGGAACTTAAATTTTCATTTTTTTTTTTTTTTTTTTGCAGAATGTTTAAGGTTTTCTTATTCTAGAAATAATAATTCCGGACACCGTAATTAACTAATAAAATTAGATTTTTATGATAAAAACAAATTAATTAGTATTATAAGAACTCTAAATTTAGATATATTATTTAATTATGTAAAGTAGAATGTAAAAGCTGAAAGTTCTGAGTTATGTAACAAATATAGAAAGAGCAGAGTTCTGATGTAGTTCGGTGTCTCCGATCTATAATCGATTAGCTGTCTGCCCACAAAGGTTGAAAGGGCAGGTTACAAAAGACCTGGTATCTGCAAGTTCATGGCTGGCGTTGCAAAACGACTTTTCTCACTCGGCTCTGTCGTCAAAAACTTTCGACTCCTTGTCAATAACTACGAGTTCGGAAAGATTCAAGTGGGGTTTTAGGACATTTCAAACTTCTTTTGAAAAATTTCTACAGATCGCCAACACCTTATTTAGATTTAAAAAAAAAAATTAAAATGTAAAAATCGCATAGCTCACAGTGGAAAACAAACTGTCTCTGTACAAGGTACAACTAAGACTTATCTGGACCTACGGTGCAGAACTGTGGGGTGCCACTAAGACTTCAAATATCCAACTTATACAATCCTTTCCATCCAAAATGGTCAGAATAATTGCTAACGCTCCATTTTATGTGTCCAATTCTACCCTTTGTAACGACTTAAATATTCCTGTCATTCTAGTTTCGTTCGTTTCTAATCTCTATCCGCTTCAAGATCTTCCATAGTAAAATCCAATTTCATCCCAATCCATTTGCCCAATCCCTGTCGTTGGACTCCAATACTTACAATCCTCCCTAAAACGGAGATGGCCTTGCGACCTCTTGGGCCTAAATGCCTAAACTAATTAGGAGTGGGGTCGATGGGGCCCATCTTTAGAAGGGGCCCTTTTCCCTGCACAGTGATGATCACTTTTTTATTTTTTTGTAATATTTAATTAATTTATTTATTGTACACATCCCTCATCACATTACAAGATGTTTACTAACAGAATGTTATAAATACAGATTTAATTACTTAAAAAATATGGCTTATCCGTCTTATTTATGATATTCCCTCTAATACTAGTGTGAAAATATTAAATAGAAATCAGCTAGGAATAGGTTTACATCAGAGAAGGCCTACAACAGGTGCTTTTTCTCTTTGTTAGTGTTAAAGTTTTGATTTGATGTATTATGTTTTAAATTAACATCTCTTTAATAAATATTTATGAAAAATTGATATGTGAAATTGATCAGCTTACACCACAGAATTTTCTGCTCTTCGTAATACTATTTTTTTTTTTGGCATTAATAAAACTCCTGTCCCGTTTTACAAGTAATTTATAGCTTTTTAGGTCAAATCTTGAAAATAAGTGGAAAACCATTTTACTTAGGATCTTCTTTATTAAGAAAAATGAAATACAACTAGTGAATGAGAAGAAAGAAGAGAGAGATTCCATGTTTAGGGCATATTCTTTTATTTTCTGAGCATCATGCNCTATATTGGAGAAACTAAAAAAATAAATGTTTTTATATATTTATATTTTATACTGTATAGTATTTATATTTATATATTTTATAGTGTATATTTATACTGTTTGCACTCTGGCGTGCATAGATTATTTTTTAAATTATATCAAATCCGTAATGTAAGCTTTTTTTTCCCCAAACTGCTGGTTGAATTCGTTAATAGCTGAAATCGGTCGTGGTGGAGGGATGGTTAAAAGGGAGACCAACATTTAAAATTTTAATCCCCATCATTATTAGCGTTAAGGAGAAGTTTAAAAATAAAATTGTTGACCGTGTACACACTATTTTCCGATAATAATTGAGAAGGGCTTAAGTTGTGCAGAGTCCGATGTTTTATTAATTATATTTCTTTGTAAAATCTTTCTATACCGCGTCATTTTAAAAAATACTACAATTCCTTTTTTATAAAAACTTTTTAAATGTTTTCTGTCGATTTCATTATAGGGTGCATCAAAATACCCAACGAAGAACTCTTCTTTCTAAAGCAGTTTTTTTTAACTTCCCTTTGAGCCACTTATGGTCTTACAGTGAATCTGGAATAACTACCCTATTTTAAACATCTATGGCTCTGGGTAAGCTTTTTTTTCTCGATAAAGACTTTCTCAGAGCGGGACTCGAACTCGTAGAGCCAGGATTGTGAGATCCGAGCGGATCTCCTGAGTAAACCTATCTATCCAAAAATCTAATATTAACTCATTTGAAAAAATCTTAATACCAGCGACACAAAATCTATTTAGTAGCTGTTATTATGTACAACTTTATTTTTTTTTCTTAGGTTTTCATTAATTAATAATTTCAGAAGTATATGTGAATGTAATGAATTCACGAATTTTACTGAGATACTGCAATCCAGCGTTTATATCACTGGATTATTTAGTAAAATCTCCCCAATGCTACTCACTCTCTCAATGCACGATCAGCATATATTCTTCTTTACTGCTATTTGTATTGACCAATAGACACCTGGTGTGCACCTGAGAATACCCAGTCCTAGTTAGTTACCATTCTTAATTAAATGAGGAAGATGTATATGATTAGAATGATATCCCCAGTTCTACCGTGGGTCGTGAAGAAACGCACCGAAAATGTTTCTCCGTGGGCAATTCGTCGCAAGAATTATGGAAAAATAGATATTCCAACCTGATATTAACTTCAGAATAAACCTAATCAGTAAAGTTAAATTTGAAACAAGTAAAATTAAGACCCACAACCAAATGCTAGTAATGTAATAAAGGATTTTAAAATTTGAGGATAACAGAGCGGCGAAACGTCCACCTTACTGACTACATAATAATGTGAGACCAAAAAAAAATTTTTATATTTGCTACCGATTGATAAAACTGTGAAATTTTAATAAAACTTATAGTTTTTGAAAGCATGATAATGACAAAAAAGCAATAAGGCAATTATTAAAATGATGACACTTCTATAATTCAATGAAGTGGAGGATTCTCATTTATCACACTTAGAGAAACTGCAAGGCCATACAAAAGTGACGTCACAAATTTCAAAACAATGCGGTTGAGCTTCCATTCAATGCTTTGTGTAGACTACCTCTTTGTCAGTTCTCGTAAAACACCACGCTCCTGAATGGCCCCTCATCGCTAAAGCCCCTTCCTGCCGGGGTGAATGAGGTACCACTTCACCTTTCAATGCCGCGATATTTTTTTCTTAGCTCTATTGAGGTTTTATTTTTATTTAGTTTTTTTTTTTACTTCTTTGACTAATGTAAATAAAAATACGGTCTTTAGTTCTTTTTTTTTTTTTTTTTTTTTTTAATCTCTCACAACCAGAACTATAACCAAATCGCTTAACTGTTATGCATGAAATACAATCTTCATTGCCAAAGAATATATAAAATATGGGTTCGAAATAAGATGTAAGACACGGAAATGATAAATTAAGAAGCGACATCTTTCTAAAGACAAATTTAAAGCTTATTGCACAAATGCTCAGCAGTTTTGACATTTGACTTTTCTCGTGGTCTTGCTATGCCTACATTCCTAATAAAGTAAAGAGTATATGAAGGAGATAAATTATGTAATTGAGTAGGAAATGGTCATCGCATCTTAATTAACAACTCCTTGATTCGCATAAAGCTGACTAAGTGTGATGTAACTAGTGAGGATTATGTAAGATACTTGCCACTCCTATAAGTTAAGTTATTGAAAACTAATAACTTAAAAAATAAAAAGATACATAAAATAAGAAGTATTCTCCAGAGAGTGGATAACTTTCTTTTTTTCTATTTTTTTTTTTTTCATTAAACAAATTATTATTACAATTTAAAATTTATTTTGATGGAAATAGACTAAAATATACCCAAAGATTCCTAGAATGTCTAAATTCAACGACTGAAAGAAAGGAAAAAAAAAAAGGATTTTGTTAATCCTTTGAGTCCATAGCTTTTCAATTATTGTCTAGGAGAAAACAATTCGCATGAGAAAGGTTAAATTTTATATAAGTGTCATGAATTCTTTGAATCTGACATGGAGTAGGGTTACCGTTGTTTAGCTGGTCTGGAAGCAAAAGACAAAAAAGAAGAGGACGAAACTGTCTATTATGTGAAACACATGTGAAATCTTATATCCATTTTACTTCTAATTTTTTTTTTTAATATTTAAGAAACAAAACACAAAAATGGGGAAAAGATAATTTCCGTGAAGATCCAATTCAATCGTTTTCTAATAAAATACAATTGAAAGTTTACAAAAATTTTCATATTTGTTGTCTGTATTTTTGATCATTAACTTAAAAAATTACTGTTCTAATGTATTTTAATGAAGTTATTTTATTGATGATGTGTTGTGCTTTTGCATTTGGTGTAGCCATTTTCAAATAATCTGTAACTGTATATAATCAAGAAATTTCGTCCAGGTTAAATGAGTTAAGAATAATTTAAAACTTATATTCTTTGATTTATGTTACAGCCTTTAATTTCAACCCCCTTGTTGAAAACACATACTTTCATTCCATTTAAAAAAAAATCATTCATTAGTTAATTTTTACAAACTACAGTAAATCTTAACTAATAAATCAAAATGAGTTATAAACCAGTAGGTGCGACTACTATTTACAGAGATATTTGATGACATGAAATTTACAATTTATTTATTTTTATATCTGTCTATTCATTATACATTTCAAAATGTGTAGACATATGTCGATATAACTACTTGTGGTTAATTGTTGCACTAATCATTAACTTGAAATGTTTTTAAAATGAGCCGAAACAACGGCAGGTTATGAAAAATACACCTTTTATAAGAATTATATTTTTTTGGATCAACCTTGACCGAGTACCAAACAAATTCTCTACTTATACTTTTGGCTTTAATAGCTGATAAAGTAGAGATTATTATTTCTAAAATAGCCCCAATTTTAGAAATAATAACACCTTGAATTGTATTGATTCAAAGACAAAGTCAAAAATGTAAATTTCATGAATGGATGTTCTGTAAATATGTATTTCTAAAAAAATTACTTTTATGTAATTTTAAAATACAAATCTGTTATATAAATACAGAAATTTGAGAAGAACTTCATTAAACAACAGACTCCTTTCCAAGTCCAAATAAAAATAAAAAATAATTAAGATAAATTTATTTTGTCCAGATGTATAAAATTTCATTTAAATTTACAACAGGACACCAAGCCGGTCGAAGAGATAGGTTCAGGACTCCCTGAGTCTAAGGGTTCGAGTACTACATTGGACTCAGACTTTTTCTGAATCTTATCCAGTGCCATGTTTGTTTAGAATAGTTGATAGGTCAGCAACTCCGTGGAATGCTATCGTACAAGTCACCTAGACCATGTTTCATGACAACCATTGTGATTTTCACTCTATCAGATGTAGAAGCTTGTCTCTACACTGAAATGGTTAACGCCATCTACAGAACTGATCTCGTCTATCAAATCTCGAACATTCTAGTTCCGTTCGGAACTACTTATTGTTTTCAAATCAAGGAACGTGGCTCCATCTATTTGTTTTCTTAGCTGGGATATTCTGATTAATTTAAAAAAAAAAAAAAAAAAGCATTGAAAAGAATTTGATGAATGTTTTTATTCCAACAATAATAGAATAAAAATTAAATTAACTCAATAAGTATCGTATATACTCAAATGTAAATTTGAGTGAGTCATATCGAACGGTGAACTTCGGTAAGTATTGTTTTACTGTGATCGACTCGTGATTGCTTATATTTTTAAAAGCCGTGTTTTATTCTTATTTTTAGTTGGAATTTAAGGATAGGTCATTTTATTATAGCTAATTAAATTTATTTATTACTATCTGTTAAGTTATTAAGTTATTTTTAATACTTATTTAAATAAAAAAATTTAAACTAATTCAAGTCTTNTTTATAAAAAAAATAAATAAATAAAAACTCTTTATGTATTTAAACACAAATCCTTTATAGAATGAGTTCCTGAAAATTATCCTTAAGAATCTTAAGTACAGAACCATAGAATAATAAAAGACGTATATCATTTATGAGCTCTTACAGTATCAAAAGTACAACAAACAACTGTTTAAATTTTTTTTTATTAATAGAAGAAAATAAATACAATTAAATGTATCATTTAATACAATTTCAAGATAACAATAAATAATGTCTTTCTTGTTATAAAAAAAATTTAACAATCTGAGAGGAAAATTACATAAAGTATTACAAAAGGGGAGAATTTAGAAAGATAATAAATTTGGTAATAATAAGACTAATAAATTAAAGAGAACTTTTGTTTTTATGTTGTTAAAAAAAGTACAGCAAAGTGATAAATATACTTATATAGTGAATAAATTATAAATTGGTTTGTATGTATGTATATTAGTGTGTGTGTATATTTATACTGTTTCCATAATTATGGAAAAAAAGTGTAATTTAATTTTTATGAGTTTTACAACAAAAGCATGTTTGTTTTTGGTGTTTGGTTAAGCAATTTTCATAACTAAAATTCATATCTAAGGCCAAAAACGCTTAAAAATGAAATATTTAGATAATTTTGCAACCCATTTCTTATAGAGTAGACCTCTTGGTTTACAACTATGTTTGTACTTCACTGATTATGCAACTCTAAGATAATTTAAAGTAGCAAATTTTGTACATATAAAATTGAATGTAATTTACATTTAATACTTTTTTTTAATTTTATAAATATGTCAAGCCAGAAATGTTAGTTTTTCTTTCAGGCAAAACAATTGAAATTTATTTTTGAAGACAACATGAGAAACATTTTATTAAAGAAAACTATAATTAAAGAGAGTATATAACCTATAAATGCCTAGCAGGTAAGGAAGCGAATTTTACCCCCCTTCCTAAAACTTTCAGAGGCATACATGCCTGTAGCATATCTTGAGAGATAAGGTACTCCCTTACCCTTAATACTCTCTGTTTTTCTGAAATATCTTGGTGATTTCCTAGTGATCAGTTATAACTAAGAAAATGTATGATTACTTGAACAGTCAACCAACATAAATTATTAATTAAATAATTTATTGAAATTACAAATTATTTAACATATTTCTTTTTTTAATTTAGAATATTATTTTAGTTTTATAATTATAAATAGCCTCATTTATTTGTCTTTTCTTTAAAAGTTGAGTGAACTTGGTTTTTTTTGTTAGGACCTGGAAATTGTATTAATATAGGCTTTCTGGCATTTTTAGGTAAATGAATGCCTAGAGGTTTAAAAAATTGTAACTGAGACTTTCCAATTAAAATTAATTCTAGATTTAAGTATAACTCACGAATTTAAATTGTTCAAAATATTGAGCATCTGGGCCAGATTTTTTAAAATAAGCTAAAGCTAAATATAACACCACAAAGCAAAGCCCTATTTTATCATAATTTTATAAGGTTAAATACTACTGCCATCAGAAAGGCAGGGTTTTATAAAACTTGATAAAAGTCGCAATGAACTTATTTATAACAAACTGAGGAGTAAATGTTATGTGCAAATGGAAAGATGATATTTGAAGTAATTTTAATTGAAAATGTTTTCTCATAGTAGAGAAAAATTTATATCCTAAGGCTAATTCAAGTCTTATTTATTTTCTGACTGGATATATTCTGAAGTATCATATATATTCATGTATCTTATGGAAGACATATGACATCTCCAACGGCGGTTCTGTGTAAATAAGAGTACCGTTTACGGCAGATTATATCCACAATGGTAACAATTGGAGATGTTTTCACGCTAATTAACAAAAAAAAAAAAATTGATCAAGCGTAGATGTAGGAGGTGTAAAGGGCCGGTTGCGAACCAAAATTTGTGAATGGCGACTTCGTTATTGACCAAAACCACCCTCCGTGAAACAAAGGCGTCAGGGCAGACCTTGGTCCTTTAGGGAGTGACGTACAGAGGGGCCACTCTCAAAGTGCAGCTAAAAATATGCCACAAATATTTTACCTCTTCACTGCCAGTAAGAATTCTTAAAGAGCATAAAATCGATAAAATTTCCCATGTACGCAAATAGAAAGGGTTTTTCTCTCTTTAATTTTAATTAGCGCTATTTACGGCAGCTATGAAACGGATATGTGTTAATAGTCATTTAACATTTTCCTAAGGGTATATACATTTTTTTCTTCTTCCACGTATGAGTTTCTCTGAATATATTATCTTAAAATAAACATAAAATGAATAAAATTAAAAAAATAAAACACTTAAAAAAAGGAAACAACATAGGATAGATACCTACTAAACGTCTAATGATTTATAAGTTCCAAATTATGACGTAGCTAGCGGTAATGGTATTTCGTCAAGTGATATAACTTGTGTTAAGTGAATTAGGCATTAGTGAATGAAGTTTTTACTATAATAAAGTTCTTAAAATCCATAACCCCGTAAATACTACCCTTAAATATTTTATAGCTATGATAACTGTTGCTTTGCAAATTAAAATAATATAAGTTTTATTGAAAGCTTCCAGAGTTAGTGTTTTAGACTTTAATATTTTTAGTATAATGTTTCATAGTAATAACATATTAAAGAAAATTGTAATTACTCTTACTACTGGGATTCAGGTGACATGACTTTCCCTCTCGCCTTCATGATTGTTAGATGTGGTGAATTTTTCTGCGCTTTTTTTTTTCCATAACATTTGATAACACATTATTTTTAGTTACGGCAATTCTATGTAATAATAATAATCATTTAGTTTAGAAAAAAAAAGTTTTTCTAATGACATTGTATTTCAACAGCCCTGAAGATGGCTTGCAATGTAAGCCGTTGCGGCAGATAATTAAAAAATACACATTTTTTTAAATGTATTTTTCTGAATCTACCTTGACCGAACCCCAACAAAAAAAATTTACTAATAATCTCTAAGGTCAAAAACTCTCTATTTGATCTTACTTAAAGAGATAGGCAAAATATTAAAGTGATTTTGATGATATCAGAAATAATTTTGTCTGTTTTTATTTTTTCCCCTTCTCATAGTAACCTTACTTTTAATATATGCTTCCTTTTTTAACTTACACACATCACAATTAGCCAGTTATAATTAATCAAATAAACTAAATATATTATTTCTGCTTCAGAAATTGTGGTCGAGTTCTTAATTTTGTTAGTATTCCATGGATCGAGGGGGTATTTTGATAACAAATGAGGTCAAAATTAAAGATCAGGGGGCCTTAAATTTGTGTCTAGGAGATTGTCAGAGGCGTAATTATTGCCTTAAGTTAGCATAAACGTGTGTAAATAACCTCGGTTCTACCCATTTTCACTTAATACTTATGTCAGTGTAAAGTCAGCCAGGTTGTTTCAAATTTGCTTTGCACAGGAAGGAATATATCCTTGTTCTTCTATTGTTGGATGAATCCTGTCATTCTTTTACTCACTTCTTGGCGAATTTCTCATTTAAATTCCTGAGAATGCATAATTTAAAAGACGCAGAATATGACATTAGAAGGAAGAGATTTCCCTCTACCCGTTAAGGCCGTCGACCTTTTAATTGTATCAGAGTAATAAATTGGGATAAGCAACTTAAAGAATCGAGATAAAATTTTGAGAGGCTACTGAGTGGTGCCCCTCCAAAAAGCACTCTGAAATTTGTTTGAAACCCTATCATCAGTTAAATTAAAAAAAAAAATGTTTTAAGCAAATAATTCGAATTTTAAAATTTTTTAGTGGCTTAAGCGTCTATAAGGTTTGACTTAAGGTAAAATTTTAAATTTATTTTTTTTTTTATGTTGATAACTTGAAAACACTGAACAATTTTTCATATAAAGCATGGGCAATACGTTTAAGTATGATTAGTAGGGAATTTATATATATTATTAGTAATGAGTGAATTCGAATCGGATTTGTTCCAGGTCCATCTCGCTTTCATGATAGCCCTGAAGATGGCTTACAACGTTAGCCGAAACGTCGGCAGATACTTTTCTAAATAGTACTTTTTTTTAATCAACCGTAACTGAAGCTTAACAAATTATCTACTAATAATCTACACGGTAAAAAAACAACTCTCCTTTTGTTTACATATTAGGTAATTGTATTCATTGTCTTAAAAGGAATAATGATTCTCTATACAAACGAGTAGCATACCAAATTTTGTTTTTTGCAATGTATCATTAATATATATAAGTTTGTCATAAAACACGAAACAAAAACTTGTTTTTTATTCAAAATGTGTGGTCCATCAAAATATGTCTGAATATTTATGTGAGCGATTCACACTTGAAGAGTACAAAATGGTTGCCGTCTTCTTCTCTGAGTAATTATTTGGATTTATTGAATTATTTTCATTGATTTTATAACTTTTTAAATTAAAATTAGGTTTTATATTTATTTTAGTTAATTTAAAACTAAATATAGATTTTTTTTTTTNTTCTGAGATTTTAGTTGTTTTTTTTTTTTTTTTTTTTTTTAGAATGATGGAAATCTGACTTAAAACGAGGAGTCCAGTGTTACATCAATTAGCAACTGGTTTAACACGGAATTCAGATAAGTAATTTATACATTATATATGCAATATACACAAAAATTAATTAAAAATATATCAACCATTATCTTAAAATATCGATTATAAATACAATGAGATCGTACAATATGATTACCCACTGAGCCCTGGCTGAAAAATGTAAGCTGAAAATTGATGAGTGAAATCACCCTGATTCTGTAACATGGTTTTTGAGCAATGATTCTCCCAGATTGCTGGTAGTGATAACAAATAAGTCATTTTAAACAGCTCAGATCTGAATTGCAATCTAATAAATGGTATCCTTGATTGACTCCTTGTTCCTCACTAATGTCCTGTGAATGAGTCACTGCAAGTGCAGACGATGCACCAAATCTGGCACAATCGCCTCCCAGTGCTCAGAACAATCCAATCCATCAAATTTAGGCCTAGCACTCACACTCAATGTTCTCAGTTCTTCCTACTGAACAATGAACTACTGAACTGAACAGTTCTTCCTTTGCAGTTTGGATTCCTCCTAAACGACTTTCTTTCGACAAGGAAATCAACAAATTTTCAAGACAAATTTTATGAATAAACAAATAACTAACTTTATTGCAAGGGAACTATCTATCTTATTAAATATTCGAATTGAATGTAAGGATTTTTCAATTTTCATTGCTAACAGTAATGTAATTAACAAAATATAATCAATCAAAATGACCATTATGGAATTCATAATCATGGCAAGTCAATCGTATGGTGTCCATTCTGCTCCATCGTTAAAAGTAATTTCGACGACATTACTATATTTCTTTCGAATTAGATATTTATGTTGGGATTTATTGTTTAACATGATTTGTAAACTTACAAAATAATTATTACTAACAAACAGTTGAAATTGTTTGAGTCAAATTATAAGATTCAAATAAACCCAAAACCTAATGAAAAAGTTTCCTGATTTATAAATGTTTATCTATTTAATCAATTTATTAATACTAACAATCAAGTAATGTGATCAAATAAAACATGGTGACTTGAAGATTATTAGGAATAAATCAGGCTTTTAAGTAAAGCACCGAATTTATTTATCTTGTGATCAGATCATAATTTCAATAATTCTGAACTGATGTTCAAAATATATAGGGCATATTTTAGTTATGTTGCATTTTAATGAAGATTACTACAGCTCCAGCTAAAGGAAGAATATACCCTCTCTTCAAGCTGAACTGAACAGTTCTCAAAAAGAACAATGTCTGTCACCCCCCTGACACAACTGCCCTATTCAAAATTCTCTTGCTATTCTTCACGCCCCAGAACCGGTTTTCAAAGAACTCTCCCGAATTTAGTTCTTACCGAATTTTTTATTCTACATTAATTTTTCATGCGTACTTTTTTTTTCTTTTATGTATATATTTAAATTGTATTTATTTTAATTGAATTTGCTTTCAATGAATTGGACGTCTCGGTGAGCTTACACAGTACATACTAATACTAGATTTTAACAATTTTTAGTGCAAGGGAACAGAATAAAAATCTAACTGTCCCAGCCAGGACACGAACCTGGATCTCCTGCTATCCGGGCCGGTGCATTTACCATTTACGCTACCGAGACAAGTCTGATAAGTTGATAAATTCCCCGCACTAGTGTCGAGAGTCCAACCTCCGAGGCAGACGAATATATCGTCTTATGCTCGGAGAAGCTGACATTGTCAAGCTGTTTAAAGGACTCTCGTTATTTACTTTTAAATTTTAATTTTATAAATGGAAATGCACCGGCCCGCAAATGGAAAACGCACCTGCTCGGAAAGCAGGAGATCCAGGTTTGAGTCCTGGCTGGGACAGATAGTTTTTTTATTCTGTTCCCTTGCACTAAAAATTGTTAAAATTTACATGGGATTAAATTTTTTGGGAGTCGCCTTTTCAATATGCATGAGGGTGGTCGACATGGACAGAAATGCTTAAATGTATTGTCAAGAGCTTTGGGGGTGTTCATAAGAGGATGCCGGCGAAGGAGACGGTAAAAGCGGGTTGAGGTGAAGTTAGGGGTCTCTCGCCCACACATTTAAGTAGGACATGAGTCTAAAAGTGGAGCGACGAGTCTCCATTAGGGGGAAGGTTACAGGGGATAACCCCTCCCCCCACACCGGGGCAGGTTATGATGGGGTGGGCGGAGGTCGCTGCTGGGGCAACGATCGAGCAAACTAAGGTCCGCTATTGATCCCGGGACTGTGTCTGCCCGCTACCCGTCGCCCCACTACGCCCCGGTACCCACACTGCAATCACCACCCCTCAGTGCAGCATTGCAATCACCCCCTCCGTGGGATTTAGGGCAGTAGCAACACCCCTCACTAGCTCCAATAACAACCCCTTTACGAAGGAGCTGCAGACTGAGGAGTATATCAGCATCGCAGTTGATGAAGACTTGTATTTGAAATTTCCCACCTGATATAAAATATTTCTGTTATCAATATTCAAATCTTTTAATTTTCACTAATACAAACTAAATATTCACACTACAATAAATTCAAGAAAATAGGTGCAAAATAAAATTTTATAGTTTTTGTAAGATTTTCCCAGTAAACACTTTTTAAGAAAGCGATTTAAGAAATTAATTTCGAATGCTGAGTGGGCCCTCTTATTTTAAAAATAAGGAATCTAAATTCGGTATTTAAGTCTTTAATTAAAAAATTTTTAAGGACTTTATTTTTGGTTTAAATGAAATAAAGGAAAGGGGAGGTTTAGAGAGATATTAACATTTATATCAATTAATGCAAGGGAATAGAATAAAAAATTTGACTGTCCCAGCCAGGGCTCGGACCTGGATCTACTGCTAACCGAGCAAGCGCGTTATCCTATTACGCTACCGGGAGAGCCAGATAACTTATTAAATTCCCATTGTCGAGAATCTAACCTACGAGATAGACAATACATCGTCTTAATATTCATAAATAAAAATAAAAATAAAATAATGAAGAGTCGATAAATAGCTCGACAATGTCAGCTCCTTCGAGCATAAGGCAATGTATTCGTCTTTGTCGTAGGTTAGACTCTCGACACTAGTGCTGGGAATTTAATAACTTATGAGGCTTGTCCTGGCAGCGTATTAGGATAACGCGCTTGCCCGGTTAGCAGGAGATCCAGGTTCGAGCCCCGGCTGGGACAGTTAGATTTTTTATTCTATTCCTTTGCATTAATTTATTTAAATTTACGTGGGATTATAAACCACAAATAAAATTAATATTTATAATTAAAAATAAAAAGTAAATAACAAGAGTCATTTAAACAGCTAGACAATGTCAGCTCTTTCGAGCATAAGACGATGTATTCGTATTTTTCGAGGGTTAGGCTCTTNATACTTCAAAAGTCATTTCGGAAAAGTTTATAAAATATTATAGTTTCAAATGTAAATTTCTAACACTTATGTTTTATAACGATTTTTCATTTGTTTTTTTACGAATAACGCTTTTTAAGGAAGGTACTTACAAATGTAATTATCAAGAATGGACTCCCCCACTCTTCATTCCCAGCTAGTTTAGTGCAAATTATTGTTCTCATCTGCTTGTAAATTAAATTTCATCTTATTCTCTTATTTATATCCATCTTTAATGGGTAATTTTTTAAGACTACTAAGCTTGTACGAGATGGACAACACCAATATATTTTTACAAATATATTGAGCGCATCTGTGACGTCATATTTAAAATAGACTCGCTGTAAAGTTCTTCTCACTGTGCAAAGTACTCTCTCTGTGTTTTGCCTCAGCCAATTTAATGAGTTGTTTGTCGGGGAAACAACAATGACTTTGTGGTTGCCTTCATATTAGAGAGGCGAACCTCAGTTTACTCAGCTGTCGCGTTATTACACCGCTCGGCCATCATGAATATTCATTACATTCACTCCGAAATGGCTACCGGCTGTTTAAAGATTCATCACTCAGTGGTTTGATTATGTTTTTATTTAAATTGCTCTATTTTTTGTAATGAATGAATGAAATTATTATAATTTAATAGTAATATTCTAAAGGGTTATTATCACTATCAATGAATATAGATAGAACTATCATACCTTCTATTATCCGTCTTCATTCAAACCATCTTCCAGAAGATTGGTTGAAGAAACCAATGAAGCCGGATGATAGAAGGTATGATAGTAATAGTCCTTCATAGCTCGCTTAATGAAAAAGCTGGTGATGACCACATTCTATTTTATGCTTTAAATAAACGGCCCTCACTATAGTAAGTAGATGATCAGATAAAGCTGAGTGGGGATTCTTCGTTAAAGCAATATCTTAAGTTTTCAGGGATCACGTGGAAGCGGATTCGATTTCCACATGTCCGAGCTAAAATTATATCGGCGAGGGTCAATATTGAATTATCCCTGCGTGCTAGGCTTGGGTGAACGAGGTCGCAATCAATCTGTTAGACCTTGGCAACGTTTATCGATAAATTAAATTAATTTATTACGTCAGTATTCAGTCGAAAATTTCTATTTCTTAGTTATTGAACTGAATATAATTTGAGGAATTTTAAAGCTTAACTAGCATAATTCAAATTGTAGTAGACTGCATTTAGAAAGAATAGCCCGTCACGCAGGTGCTGCGTGAACTGAGCGCATTTCCTGTGTTTCTTTAAAGATGTACATAAATGTGGATAAATGACGAATAACCCCATGTAAGGAAGAGAAAACAGTGATCGTAAAGAGTGATATCACTGTATCTGGCTCTAAACTGCGAGGAATGGAGAGTGGCGAAAGTATTCAGCTATTTCAGTTATACATCTTCAAAATGGTTAAATTTGTTGTAGGCCATCAATTTTATAAATCTACGATGTTCAAAACATTTTATTATAAGTCTAATAAAAACGAAGAAGTAGATAATATAAATTTCAATATTTTTTAGAGGGTCAGCGCAACACATGAAATTAATCTTCTAAATATGTTTATAATAATTTTATTTTAAGTTACAGAATATAAATGTTGTAAATTTATAGAATTTATTGACTATTAGAGTAGTCATGGAAATGTGAACTTAGGGACAGGACGTCCTCTCTCGTCTTCATGATAGCCCTGAAGATGGCATACAATAGAAACCGAAACGTTGGCAGATAATCTTTAAAAAAAATACATTTAAAAAAATTTTTTTTTTGATCTACCGAACCCCAACTAAAATCATCTAATTGTTGTAAATTTATATTTTACTCCTGCTTTTTGAAATGTTTTCATAACTATTGTAATAATAAAAACGTTATATTTTAAACAAGAAATACAAGGGAGTTGGAATAAAAAAAACTTGCTACCTCAGCTGGGACTCGAACCCGGGTCTCCTGATGTGGCTAGCATATCCTCCTGGAAAGTAGGAGACCCCGGTTCGAGTCCCAGCTGAGATAGCAAGATTTGTTTAATATAAACTCCCTTGCATTTCTTGTATAAAATTTAACGTGGGATTAAATCCCACAACTAAAATCATTATTTAAAAAAGTTATATATTAAACAAGAAATGCAAACGGAAGGGAATAGAAATAGGGATTAAATACCTCAACTAAAATAAGTAATTAAAAAAAGTTATATTTTAAATTTCAGTTTTCCTCTACACCACTTTCCCCTTGTCTTTGACCGATTTTGATAATTTTGGACTTATTTTTCTCTGACTTGTTTATTTTTGGTATTTTTTAGACCCATTGTCCGAACCTTGCTATCTACACTGCATTTAGGCTAAATAAGAAAAAAAAATTTCTATCTTAAATTATTACTCTCTTCTTCTGAATTGGACTTCCACATTCTAATACAGAGAAGAGATTGTAAATATAATTTTCAATGCTATTATATTTTTTTTATTGGTTCTTGATTTTATAAATACAATTTGATTTATTTGTTGATTTGTTGTTGACCTTACTTTGCCCTGTCTACCACAAGTGATGTAACATGGTATAACTTGATTGAAAGAAATGTACTTTTATTGAAATTTTATGGTTATTTTTTATTTATTTAAATTTTAAAAGAAAATAATTATTTATAAATATATAAAATTGTAATAGAGTGTTTAAATAATATTGTCAGGCTAAAGACAGACATATAACACTGACAAGGGATAGAATCGATTGGGGGTTGCGCACACAGCCATCACGATAGTTCTAATCGATATGTCTAGGGGTGAGCGGGTCAGTGACTGGGTTCCTGAAGTAGGCTATTGTCTACCTGGGACAAAGACACTTCAAATATTGTCTTACAAAAGGGTAAAAATTTCACAGGCATTTGATGCAATTTTTAAATTTATAATGCCACTTTATCAATAAATTTATCATTTTGTAAAACGTAAATGTTTAAATTTGGTATTATTATTTTCGACTTACTCCACGCATTACTTCCTCAATGACTTTAAATCTAAAATTTGATTTTATATATTTATATATATAGTAATCAAAAACAGTGCAGTCAGCTCACAAAAAGAAAAAAAATCACAAATAGTATATTTATATATAATTAACCATATTTGTTAGCTTCAAATAAATTCGGAAATAAAGGACTTTTTCAAAAGTCTTATCATTCTACTAACTACAATAATGGAAACAACTATTTCTTGAGAAATTGCTTTAATTTAGCTTCAATTTTATTCATATTTTCCATTGAATATTTTGAATTTATCTCTTTATAAGTAATATTCCTCAAGAATATATTGTAGCAAACGCTTTAGTTTATTTGATTTATATAAAAAATCTGTTTTTTATTATTCACTTAAGAAGCTTCCTAACTACACAAAGAGTCTTCTTCGACAACTACAATATTATTCACTAAATTTTTATGTATTATTTAATAATATTTTTCCTAAGTGGTTTGTATTCCCATTAAATAAAGTTTATTTACTTAATATTTATCTAGCCGTAAGCGGAAACGGGAGTAGAGAGCGGAGAGATAAGACAGGGAGTATTAATCAAAACAGCTGGGAGCCTCTGAGAGTGAACACTGATAAGCCCTGACACTTATCACATGGCTTATCACGGCCCCATCATCTACAGAGATCCGTCAGAGGGAACAGTCGCTTTTCTTATCCCTGACAACTCTCCCACGGCCAAAGCTTCCTTCTCTGTTCTTAAGTACTCCTTACATTAGCGATAAGGGAGAAAAGATATTCATTATAGTCAAAAACATAATTCCAGTGTAATGTCACTGGGCACAAAGAATCCAAGAAACGCATATATTGAATATGTTTATCCATATATTGCACTTTAAAGGTGAATGTTGCGTTAGCTTTCCCGTAGCTAGATTCATAGAAATGCAATAAAGAATGGTACCCAATGGGAGATGTGTTCTCCTTGTGACAGCCATAGAATCTTTGAAAAGGAGAAACACTGAAAACACATGATACTGTGCTTTGTGAATATAGAACTTGACCCTCAAGGCACTGAATTAAAGAGTAGCAACTGGCCTACTCCAGCGCCAAATTCTGATAATAAGAAATAAACTTTTAGGGATGATAAACGAAGGGATAGATGGCATTCCTTCTTGCTACCGGTCCGGTCCAAGGCTAGCCGTAATGGGCTACCAATTTTCATTCCAATTTTCTTTATTTACCATTTTCGAGATAGTTATCGATAACGATTCTAATAATGATCTTGGCTTTATAGACCCAGGGCTTTCCCCCCTTTTTAACTAAATATGTATATAAATGAGAGTAAATTACGAAGCATTTCTAACTTTATTATTCTTTTTAAAAAAACTGTGTTTATACTAACCGGGAAAGAAAGGTGGGGGAGTATTCAGTTATAAAGGAAATAATTGTAAATTTCCTTTAAAATGCGTTTTTTTCTATTATGAAAATGTTATAGAACATGAAATTTAGAAAATGAGATTTGCACCTATAATATTTTACTAACTTCTCGAGATTTCATGAAAAATTTCTATGTATTTAGGAATGTTTGGAGAATATAAAAGCTAAAATGTTACGTTTTACACCTATTTTGTTCGATTTTTTATTGTCACTCATAATAAATAAAAAAAATAAGATTTTAAATTTTGGCTCTTTTCTGAAAATCATTTGTCTTGAGTTATTTCATTCAACTGTTCGTCAAAAGAAGCCTTAATGCTAAATTTGATTTTATTATTTTAAAAAACTATGGACAACAGAGCCCGTATATATATATATATATATANTGGTATTGGAGAGCTAATGAGTTTTATATATATATATATATTTTAATGAATCCTATATTTTTAGTTTTTCCTAAGTAGGATAGGTGAAGATCTATTGATTTTTACCGCATTAGTCGCTTTATGGTACCTACGTGAATGATTTTATTCTTACCCTTAATATGACTTTTTTTTTTTTCCTTCGCCTCCTATTAAAATACATTTTTCAACAACAAACGAAATTTCAAATCATGATACCACCATAGTGTTCGAGGAAAATCTCCTTACGTTCTACCAGAGACGCTAATCACGCTTCCTGAACACTAAGTTGGTTCACCGTACTCGGCTCTCGCAACCCTTGGGAAAGTTGTAAGTGGGATATCGAGTCCAGGGCAAGGGAGAGGCGGATACGGGCGGGAAGCCCTTTCCTCGGGAGGGCGTGGCGAGCTCCTCCAAGTAGGACAGCGATGCCTCACGCAAGGGCTGGCGGGTGCCCTTCTGTCTAGCGATAGCACTACACTACCAGTCTCTGCCGCTTCCCCAGCTCAAACTTATACATTGATTACTACTGATTATTGTATTTGGAATTCACACAAATATGTAATGGGTATAAAATGATTCGCTTTTTTTGAATTATAAAATAGAACTGTATAAAACTAATTGTGATAGATTTGCGACGTCACTTCGTTACTTACCATATGTTATTTATATTGTTCTATTCATAACCTGCTCTTTTGTTTACTTTTAGTTAACTATCTTTGTGTATCGTTCTCTCTCATATGTATTGTTCTAATGTTTAATAAAACCTTTCTTGAGGTATCTTTTACATCACTATTCAGAATAATAGTCTGAATAATCGTAAGAATAATAGACTCCTTTAGTAAGTAATTTACATTAATTCTTGGGGCGAAATCATACGCATTTTCACAATTACATCGAAGTAAAAAGATTCAATTATACAGAAATTTTCTTTACATTAGTTACATTGAAAATTTCCTGATAAATTATATGTTTTTCCGAAATTCAAATCCTATTGAATTGATAGTATTGCGTCAGTACAATAAATAATAGAAATAAAGTTTTTCACGTTGGCACTATGGAAATATTTTACAATCTCCATCGGTGTTATTTAAGTGATAGTAAAAAAAAATGAACAGTAAAAATTGTATATATATATATATATATATATATATATATATAAATGTATTTATATATAGTAAATTAGAAAAGGTGGGAGAAAGAGTTTAGTGAACACTCATAAAGAAAAAATTATAATGAGTAAAATTTTCAGGGAGATTTCTCACTGTTCTTTATTTACCTCATAAATACACTATAACAGTGTCAAGTGTCAGTAGTTCATGGATTGATTGAGGACAATTGGATTATCATTAGTCCTCCTTTTTATGAATCATTTTCAATATTTTTCTAGGCAGACAATGTCATATTTCTTCACCAAAATGAAATTTCTAAATAAAAGCCTCAAATTTTTGTGTTCATTTGTTGGTTAGTCTATAATGTAATTTTTCATTTCACTGTTTTTCCTTTTCTAACACTTTTTTATTAACTGACTGGTTTAAAAAAGTATCTAAATATTTTCTCCTGCAACTATGTAATAATATTTGAGTAATAATGCTACTCCAACTAAAAAGGTATACAATACCTCTTAATGATTCCAACCTTGGTAAGCAATGTTAGCAGTCAGATCCTAAGATTTGACGATGATATTACTAACTGAAATATTTCAAAAATTTAGTTCATTGGCTTATTTTATTAGTTTATTAGAGAAAAACACATAATGGCTTATTCATTTTAGTCAATGTGGTGTACCTTATTTTATAAGTTTTTAAGGAAGATAAATAATATTCATTTTTTAACTGATTATAAATTGATAAAAAACGGGTAAATGCATTTTATATGCCCTTAAAAAAAGTTTAAAATCCTCTAGTTGAAGTAAAAGCTCAGTAAGTAAAAATCTTGGCAAGACTTTTATAAATTTAAAGCACTAAGTCAGGGCGCCAGGCTAGCTCAGGGGATCCGTACGGGTCTCGCAATCCTGACGCCGCGGGTTCAAATCCCGCCCAGGTCAATCTTTTATTTATATATAGAAGCTTGTCCTGAGCCATGGGTGTTTAAAATAGGGTGGCAACCTGTAGATAGCCCCTCCCTCCAATGACCCTAAGTGGTTGCTAGGGAGGATAACAAAAAAAAAAAGAAAGAAAGATCCTCTTCTAGTTCATGTTTATAGTTGTTTTGCTGAATATGTCTCAGATATTTAATCTCAAAAATTTTATTATCCAGCTTTTGATGTATAGTGATCAGTTCTATATATGTGCAATTTCTAGTGATCATATATATGTGAACCGATCATATGTATATATATAGTGCCATTACGTTTAATGTGAACTGCGTAAATTTTTTTCAATTGAATCAAGATTACTATTACGTAAGAGAATGACCGTGATTGTTACATAATTCATGAATGCAGTGTGTTTCCAGAACTTAGTAAATTAAACCATTACCTCATGGCAGAATTCAAAGAGGAGGAATAAATACTATTTCCGTCTGACTATCTAAGAAATCAAGGAGCCATTTATCTAGAAGTGTTGGTAAATGCAAAAAAAAAAAAAAATCTATGCATTTGTTATTATATTGAAAGTTTTCTCAAAAAGTTTAATGATTTTACATAACTTGGCTTGCCTTGTAATATTTAAAATTAAAAAACTCTTTTTTTTTTACTGTTATTTTCACCCGACTCTTTTTAAGGGTTTATTTAAACTTTTAAATAATTTCTGTTATAAACAGGAAGTCACTCAAATCCTTCAATATGACTGGTTAGGTAAAATGAANATATATAAGTATTCAATTTTTAAATAATGAAACAAAGTCGGTATTTAAGCCGTTGTACCGTTTTCATTGGGGGAGACCAAAATTTCAATATCTTCCTTACTATGGGCGTCAAGAGAAAAGTATACAAACTCAAATATATTTAAAATGTAATTTTATAATTTTAATTTAATGACTTTTATAGTCATTGCCCTATATTTAAGGTGTAGTTTTGAATTTTTTGCGGGTATTTAAAATTTAAATATAGAAAGCGATTTCGGAATTTATTTACTATTTTAGTTTATTATTTTAAACTGATAAATAAGTTCAATTCAATTCAAGGCTCAATTCTGACGAGAGGAGGGGCGGATTGAAGAATATCAAAATTTACATTAATCATTTATCTCTTTTTATTCATTTTACGATTAAGTTTGTAGAAATTAATACGCGAAAAAAGTAGTTTTGAAAAACTTATGTTGTAACAGTTCAATAATTTACAAAACAGTTATTGAGGAAGATAAACAGGGTATGTATAGCAGATATAATTTAAAAAATATGTCTTTCACACATGTATTTAAAAAAATATAAATTATTGATATTCGTTACAAAACCAGAGTAACGTGAACCCAATCAGGATGTTTAATAGTATTTAATAGTATCTTATTATATGTTTATCATTTTCCTTTATTGCAACTCTTAGGATAATGTACTTACTTTACTTTATTTATATAAAAATTAAATTCTTGAAGTCCATTTTGTTAATCCAAAAAGTTTTTTTTTTCTTATTGTGAGGTAGGAAAAGTGTCAAAAATGGTCGTCAAGTGAGATAAATTAGAAAATTTCTTTGGAAAGTTGCTTATATCTCATATTTACCACCTTCGTTGAGTATAATCTAGACAGTAATCGACACTAAGTGTAAAACTATACCGCAGAAAATCTAAGTATTTATTACATATTCAGACATGATCCCCTTGTCCAGTGGCGGAGGCGACAAAGGGGAAGGGATGCCTACTACCTGCCTGCATGAACCAAAGGTGCTGCGGGTTTAGTGGGACTTATTTTTATCCCCAAAATACCCCTTTATTGTAGATTTAACTTCAGGATTTCCGAGGGTAGCATTAAACTATGGTACACTTGAAAAATATCTTACTATCTATCTATATATATATATATATATATATATATATATATGTACATGTAAATTTATNTATATATATATATTTGTAAAAAACGTTCGTCACAAGGATCAGGTAACAAACAAATATAGATGGTTAGTACTGGTCTTCTTGTACTCCCAAAACTTCTCCAAAATTTTCTTCCAAAACTGACTCTGGAGCTGCCTTCTTTCTCGCATCCATGCGTTTCTGAGTTTTCATTTATGTGCTCTGGTTTCCTGTCTGTGAGGGTGACAGTAAGGTCAATATGTGAGAGATGAGCTTACTTCAATTGTCAGCATAGTTTACGATTGTCAGGTTCCTTTGATGACGTAAAAGATCTTTTTGGTTGAAAGAGAAACCCCATCCTTACAATAAATATGTCCGTGGCGTTTCATACGTCTAAGTAAAGGACATTACTCCGTTAGCGGATACAGCACTTTAGATCTCTTGCATAACCAAAAACCACCTCAAATCTTGCGACAATTTGTATATCTTTCAGTATCTGTTCTATCATTTCCTTGATGCTCCATTCCACAGAGTGCTTTTCTAAGAATAATTTACTAGTGATGAAGCCTAGCTTTAGTGGAAGGCCATTTTCCCCCCACTTATTCCGCAGGTGATTGCATAAGCTTTACATATTTTTTTCTGAATTTTCTGTTTACCTGAATATCCATTGTTACCAATGATTTCAGATTTGGACCCTTAAAGTCTATTATTCCCCTATAGATGTCAATTCTTTCATGTGCAAAATTACTCTAATCTGGTCAATTAGGAAGATTTTTAAGAATAAGCCAAAATTAAAAAATGTAAATAAATGTTTATAGAATATATTAATTGTAAAATGTTAGTTCAAATATTTATTACATTCATATACTGTTAATTTTAACAAAAAATACTTACTGAGAAATATATTTAAAAAGTTTGTGTTGACCTCTTTTTATACTATAAAATCCAAATTAATTACTTGAACCCCTTTATAAAGTTTCGTTAACAGCTAAATTTAATAAATTGAGAGTGAATCTTTTAAGGAAGATAATACTTTTTTTTTAAATACAACTTTGATGTTATCAGGCTAAATTATTGCTTTCTGAAGCCTTTCCTAGTTCTTAGACTTGGAAGTTGTCAGTTTTCGTTTTTGCATTTAACTTGTTTTCAAAATGAAATTTATCCTTCTTAAATACTATATAAGATGTATTACTAATGAATTGTAGTAGGTTTTAAATTTCTATTTCGAAAAGTGTAATAATCTACTGCTTTAAACAAAATTAGTGATGTTCATAAGCTCTCAGGTGCTTTGTATGCCGATGTAGTTAATTAGTAACTGTTAAGGTAGGTACCGTATATCAGAGTTAGTTAGTACCGTAACAACTAGAATAATTAGTTATCTAATAATTGGATAACTTGGTTGCTTGATAACTAGGTTAATTAGTTTTCGGAATGGTGTCGGCACAAAATTGTCTATTATTCAAGCAAGTCATTGAGAAATGAACAGGCGTTTCGTTCATGCGATAACTACTCTAATAAAAGCGATTTTTCAAGTTTACTTAACATCCTTAAATCCTTAAAAATTGTAAAAACTACTGAAATGGTTTCTTTATTTGGAAAAAGGAGAGGGGCTTGCTCAGCCCTCGACTTAGATTCTTATGAATGATCCCTTATAACCATTCTTCATTAAAGTTTTATAGTACGTAAATATTTTAAACATACATTATATATCTTATGTATTATATGTCATTCGAAACTCTAAGAAGACAATTTTTTGAACCATGAAACTTATTCAAGAAGTGGTTCAAGGCAAGAAGCCTGTAATACGAATTTGGTTTTATATAAAATAAAAATAATCATCTGAAATTCTAGAGTGCGTGTAAAGAAAACAAATACACACGTGTGTTTGTGTGTGTGAGCAAATTTAGTCGGCATACAAATGTGAAAAGCTTCATTTTCTCGAGAGAGATATCTGCTAAAATGCCCCCTCAGCAGTGGCACAAGACCGCCATGAGACACTCCACTAAGAAGGTCAGTGTCCCTGACATTACGAGCGAATAGTGTGAATTAATTTGTCACACTTCACTATTGACAGCTGTCACGTGTCTTGCCCTTCACAATTCGCAACCTTCTCACTCGCTTCATTAATATCTAAATTGAAGAATACATTGGTCTAACTCGATCCAATCAAATGATTGCTAGTATTCCTTTGATTAGAAATTTATTTTTGATACTGATGTCTTACATTTTCTACAACTGTGTAAATAACCTATATTTAAACTCATATTCTTCTATAAAATGTAACTCTAAACGCTGTGACCATGACACGATAATTGAAAAGCTTCTAGAATTTTTTAACATCCTAAATATCTATCTCAATAAGAATTTTTGTACATGTATTATAAATCATAAATGTTAAAAAACATATTCACCTTTAAATATCAATACACATTTTCATATAAACAATTATAAGAAAGATATTACTTATATTAATTTTGGACCTCCTCTAAAATACCCGTTCAAATCATATAATGTATGTTAAGAATGTATTCAACACATTACAAAAAAAGCCTAGTTACCAATTTAGTATCTATATTTAAAACAAAAAAAAAGGCCAGAGCAACCCTCAAACATATATTCTTAAATATTTTACCTTATATGCGTTTTTAGATATTTTAATATGCATTTTAGAGAAATATGACTGGTAGAAAATTGTTTTTATTTATTTGTTAAACTGCATTAAATAAATATTTTCGTAACTTTATTGTTAATGACGAAAACAAAATTTTAAATTACTTATTTTGATCTTCCTTTGATTTTTCTCCCTTTCAAGCGAATTCAGCCATTTACAAATTAATCCAAAGGAAAGGAAAAAAAAGCTATAATACCAAGATTTGTTTCTATTATATATATATATATANCAAGAGAGAGAGTGGCGAGAAATTTCGGCATCATATATAATACAATTTGGATGGAACCGTATTTTAGCTTCCTTAATATAAAATCTGTTGAAATTTTTTAAACGTCGCATGATTGTACCAACGCGATTAGCTTTATTTTCCTACTGAAATTATTCTAATGTGACGAGCGGTTCAAAATCTTGTTACACTACTTTGTGTTATAATTCATATAGTAAAAGAATAGGAAAGAAAAACATTGAAATTGAATATAATTTAAATAATGTTTTTTTTATGTATGTTACAATATTACATATATATTGTGTACACATTAGAAACTGTATAATTATGTAATAAATAAATAACTCTCTATAATGTGCCACGAAATAAGTGACGATGAAACCTGGAGAAAAAGTGGAGGAAATCTGTTTACTAAGTGAGAGAAGTAAGGAATAAAAATATCAAAACGTAAAAATTGAGGAACGATACAAGAAATGTATCAATATAAGAAAATATTTGACATCAGAGATAGAGAGAAATTAGAGAATGGAGTACGTTTAATTTAGGCAAGAGGTTTAATATAAATCAATTCACGGCCCTGACTTACTGTCCTAGTTCGAATGGCAAGGTGGAAAATGAGAAAGGCCTATAGGGGCCTATAGTTCTATAAAACTTGCTCTGAAGGTAAAGTGCGAAAACACTCCTATGCCCTAAGCGATTTTCTACCCAGATATCACTCAGATCCACACACTCCCTCAGGAATCTTACTTAGATATAAAAAAATTTAGCAGGACCTGGAGCTCCTAATTTCCAAATTTGGGAAAAGAAGGAAGGTATATAAAGTTTAGAAGAGATTCGTAAAGAACACTCGGATAGTGAAGAAGGTTACAAAAATACCAAACTCTTCACGAAATTACGTAGGTAGTAGTATTGGGTAAGTGTCTCATCCGGTAAAGCTGTATTTAAAACCTTCTGGTCTTGTTATATTCCTTTATGTTGTAATTCACTCAATGATTGAATGTTCTTTGTTGGAAGCTTTATAAATAAATATATAGTTGAGTAATGTAATTTTAAATCATTTATATATTGCAATACCTTTAAAGACAGTTACCAGGCATGGAAGATATTTGGTATTTTAACGCAAAGATTACTGAGCTCCTTTTCTACTAATGTTCCGGACTGGCAGGAACCAGCCCTAGAACTTTCTTTGATTCTAAGATCACATTTGCTATAGGTCCTCCCGAAAAGGCACGAGCCAGGACGATGGCTCGGGACTTGCAGAGGGGTTGAGGATATAGTAAAATGAAGTAGTACGCTAGGAAGGTGTTGAGAAGAAGGTTGTTCTATTTATAGACCTTACGATCGATGGAGGACCAACTCCCTGCAGACTGCATTCTGCCTGGCTCTGTCTGCATTCCTCCTGGCTCTATCTGCATTTTTCCTGGCTCTATCTGCATTCTTGCTGGCTCTGTTTGCATTCTACCTGGCTCTGTCTGCATTCTTCCTGGCTCTATTTACAATCTGCCCGGCTCTGTCTGCATTCTTCCTGGCTCTTTTTAAATTCTGCCCGGGTCTGTCTGCATTCTTCTTGCCTCTGTTTGCATTCTGCCAGGCTCTGTCTGCATTCTTCCTGGCTCTGTCCGCACATCCTTTAGAAGGGTTTTTCTCTATTCTAGTCCTTTCCCTTCTTTCAATAATAATGTGGCATTGTCATCACTCCCTTTTGGTAATGTAGGATTATCTTAAGGGAAGAATGATGTTGTGGTTATTTTACAATTACAACCATTAATTTAAAACCCCTGGAATCATGACTTAATGTTACTTCCAACCAAAATTTCAAATCTCATGAAAATAAGTTCAGTACTTTTTGGTATACAACTTCACTACAGTAAGGTTGTAAATAATTAAAAGAGATAACAAATACATGGCCATTTTATTTTCTTAGACTCCTGACTTAGGTCTCAGAACAAATAATTAATATACAGGGTTGTCATTAAATCTAAGAGTTTATGAGATAATTTATATAAAAATTTTTACGAAATACATATAATGTGGATATTTAAGAAGATAGAAAATATGAAACCCATTAATTTTACTCTTAAGAAACTGAAGGCTACATTTGAACTTCTCTAAATAAATAGTTGAAATCAGAGAGAGGGAAGGGGCCTTAGAGTGAGATAACATCATTAAAAAAATTGATGATATCAATAGAAATTAATATTAAAAATTTTAATTCACCAATATTTATGTTCTATAACATTTTCTGAGATACAAATTTCATAGATGACATTCAAGTATGTTACTAGGAATTTTGAGCGAACCTCTTTACCCACTCGTTGCTTTCCTTAATTTTTAAATAGCTGAAAATATTACAATAACGGAAAAAAAAATTGGTCAACATACAGATCAAAATATTTTAAATATACTAGAAGTCCCAGTCTGCTTGAAGATTATTTTCCTTTAAAAGTTGATAATCTTCAAACTGCTCTGCTAAAAGATTATCTATGCTGATTAACGGTAATTTTTGTGTAAAAATGCAGAATTTTTTTTTCGCGTTTTATTTTTTATTTATTTATTTTTTTGTATCACTCCGATCCTCCAGTCAACATTGGGATCGTTGTCTATATGTTTGGCAAGATATGCACACCCATAAAGTAAATGCTTCTATATCAGGTTATCAATGAATAAAATTAAATTCAGGAAAGTTGGATAGTGTTAAGGCGAAAAGTTGATTAATGAGAGTTTTTCAGAATCATAAATAAGAAGGTTTCCCGTAAAAAAAAAACCAAGCTATTAAAGTTGCTACCATAATGTAATTGGGGAATCTTAATATATATACTCACAAACAAATATATTTCATGTTGAATGTTTTCAATATTCACATCTTATATATTCGTATATATATATATTGAAAAGCTTCAT
>KZ808217.1:35797-49704 GCA_000696205.2 Oncopeltus fasciatus
ACTTCTTCCAAATATCCCATCCTCATCTTCATGATAGCCCTGAAGATGGCTTACAATGTAAGCCGAAACGTTGGCAGATAATCCTTTATTAAAAAATACATTTTTTAAATTTGTGTTTTTTTGGATCTACCTTGACCGAACCCCAACTAAAATCATCTTAGAATAATACCTACGGTCAACAAACTCTCCTTTTGAATCTACTAATAATCTCTCTATTTAAAAGTAAATATTTTAATTCGAGGAACTCAGTAGGGATATTGCAGGATACTGACATCCAAAGCCTGTTTGAGACCGTACTGACGTCCAAAGAACATACTCTCTTGGGTAGTTGGCACTTTCAACTTCTGCGGCTGTTTGGTTTTTCAAAATTTACATTCTTACCAAGTATCCCAGCCCACGCCCATAATTTTATCTTAACTTATTGAATTTGTTAGTTATTTTATAACTACTTGTTTGATCCTTTCCACTGTAGAGAAATGAAAATTACGGCAATGAGCGAAGTTCCGTTACAGAGATAGCTAGCTATTAATGCCCTGACTTAGCTAGGGAGGGGTTTCACTGTATAATAACGGATACTACAACGGATCAAGTGATAAGACAAATAAGATCTGAAAAGTTTGAGGTTGACTAAAAATTCATTAGTTTATGTGGATGAATGTGTACTCATCCAACAGAACTTACTTTACTTCACGTAGCTCTATGATCCGCTACTCAGAATTGTCATCCTTAAATAAACGACATAAATCGCTATCTTGTGCAGTTACCATACAATTCCTTGTGTCATTGTTCACATGCTATCCAGGGCCTCTAAACTTCTTTGGCCACATAGGGGATTATTTCATGATGCCTTTAGGTGTTCCTGCATGGTTCAGACTAGGGATATTCCACTCTTCTTCCCGGTCTGAGCTGGAGTACTACTGTTTATCCTGTGAGGACTGAACAACTCGTTTGATTACTGACTGTTACCACACCGCCACTATTTCAATATATTGCTCCCCAAAAATTTTTCTCAGATATTATTGTTTAAATACAAGCTGCTTTCTGGCTTCGATTCTGGCCATAGTACCCGTTTCGGAGCGAGTTAGAACCGGTCTGAATTCGCACAGGAATACCGTAGTTCTTCGACAAACTAACCACCTATTGAAACATCTGTTAGTGACACACATTTTTCTTCAACTCTTGCATGGTAGCCAAAGCTATGCGACCCCAATTTAGTGACTAAAGTTTGTATTTGCCCCTTGTTGATTCCAGCGGAGTGAGCTCAGGCAACCGCTGGAATCAACAAGGGGCAAATACAAATTTTATTTCAGCATCCGGGCATCCGTTCTGTAACTAAGTACTAGGTTTTGACCTGATTTATTCCTCAGACAAGTGTTCAAAAGCTGCTGCTTCATAGAGCCAGAAAGTCTTCTATTGCAATTTTTCGTGGATCCCCGACAAAACTCGTTCTTATACACCAGTAAATACCATATACCAATTAGTAGATTACTGGATCAAGTTGATTAAACCCTGCATATCTCATTTAAGAACTGGAAAAGTGGATAGGACAAAATATCTTGACTAATAGCTGGACTGGAATCATCTAGAAAGCGTGTAAATACAGAAGGCCATCTAGTTTCCTGGAAATATTTTTGCAATATGGAGGTAAATTTGTTTTCAAGTCAAGTTTTATGAACAGCTGATTATCAGTGATTCGGTCTTGATAGTTGATCAGTCATAATTTAGACAACGTTGAACATGAATCTCTCTCTCTCTCTCTCTCCCTATCGCCCTATTTGCCCTGATGAAGGCAAGAAATTTAGGCAGAAACGTTAGCTAAAATAAAAACTTTTTTGGTTATAAATTAGTTTTTAATTCTTCAACAACCAAGACCGAATCCCTTCGATAATCCTCTCTTCATTTTTGGAATACATTTTAAAAAACAACTAACTTTCAACATACAGACATAAGTACGAGCCGAAAAAAATAATGTGAATAGAAAAAAAAAATTAATGAATTATGACCTCTAATGTTTTATATCTTGCAAAATTAGAGGCGATTTATAATATTGTAAATGACAATAAAGAACAATATAATATATCTGATTGAAAGAAAGAAGAGTTACACTAAATTTCTTTATAAAGTGCTAGGAGAATGGAAAGGAATTGGAATTTGAACAGGGAAAGGAGAGATAAAAAATTTTGGTCGAGGAACATTGGCTATAAAATCGAGAAAGGCTAACTACCATTGAAGGCTTAGATATCAAGTGGCGGAGGATACAGGATCGCGGTCTGCTACTATGGGAATGGACGTGGGATTTCATTCGGGGAGAACTAAGACGTAATATGGGGGGATCTGGTTTGCTATAGGAGGAACCAAGAAAATACTAAAGTTAGAAGGAAGGGAAGAGGCACCATTAACTAGCATTCAAGTAAGTTATACAGGCATCACTGGGAACATCCCTAAGACAAGAAAAGAAACCTAAATCTAACAAGTCGGAGGAGTGACGAGCGACCTGGGAGTCATGTGATTTCCTGGATATGGATTGATCTAAGATAAAGCTGAGGTTATCGGCAGTTTGGACAAAAGGTAGAAATGAAATCTATTAGAAAGGGTATTGAGAAGATGAACTGAGCCAATAATCATTGCTTTGGTCTTGTCAACTCTAGGATGTAATATATGTAGTCAAATAAACTGGCTTTGAGACGAATAGTCTGAAAACTTATAGGAATATATAGTACTCGTAGAATATAAAACAGCTGCCAATAAAGAAGTTGATCTTACCCGCAATGCATGATATAAATGTATTAATACTAAAAAGTTTTATACACATATCTTCTATCTGAAAATACAATGTTAACATCAATCAAGTTATCTTAGATATTTTCAAAATATGTTATTCTATACATTCTCAAAAGTAAGCAGGAAAAAAATAAAGAGAAAATCTCTTACAAAATTAAGAACTTTATTTTAAAATTTTATTCACAAAGACTATTTATAAAATAAATTTACATTAGAAATAATATTGAATAAACACTTATTTATATTAGTTATAGAAATAAAAAATAAAAATGAATAATGAAAATTAAATTAGGATAATTTAATAACAAGAAAACTTAGGCCAACTAGATATAATTGTTTTTATTTATTATATCAAAATATGATATGGAATCTAAAGGGATATTTCTATCAATGAATATATATATATTCTCTATATATATATAATATACGTATTGGAACCCAACTACATAGGCTGTCTTTCACGTCCTAATGACGAGCGAGTGGGTGTTAACTTATGAGGAACAACTTAAGACACACACACACTGGTAATCAGACAAAACGATCAGAATAACCCATATAAGCACACATTATCAATGGAAATTCTACATACATAAATACAGTCACACAATCCATGATAGACTTATTAAAGTAGAACGAGGGGAAGGAGAAACCAAGTGGTATCCACTATCTGACTAACCCAGGATAACAGAAAACAAGACAGTTAACGTCAGACAGTGGCTCAGAAAGTGTATGTGACTATTCAAATCATGATGATAATTGTGGTAAAGTAATCCCATAAGTCATTATTTAATTGAATCGTACAGGGAGCTAAAAAAAAAGCTTTCTACCTCAGCCAGGAATCGAACCCAGTTCTCCCACTTGCCAGGCGGGTTCGCTAATCTCCCTTGGTGGTGTAGTAAGTTGGTAGCGCACTGCACGGAAAGTGGGAGACCCGGGTTTGATTTCCGGCAGAGGTAGTAAGCTTTTTTTCTAGCTCCGTGTACGATTCAAATAAAAAATGTATGTGACTATGTTAGGCTCGAGGATGGCACACCACGGCCGAAAACGCTCGCCTTTATTAAGCAGAAGACATCCAATGACAACGGATTTTTATCAGTATATAAGTATGGTTCTTTCGACTCATATACCCTCAAATCACCCAAGTAAATAGAGAATTATGTTTAATTATTTATTCAGAATAAGCTGTTAAGCTTTAAAATAAGAGTTGCTTAAGCAAAGTTATTTTGATTAAGAATAGCCTAAGCCGATTGGACAACTTATAATTATAAGATAATGATAAATTCTTGTCATCAAAATCTCTTTTGATAACATTGTAACTTTGAATATTATTTATAAAATAAGTGAAATGATAACAATAATGTTGAATTGAATTTCTTATTNGATCAATGCAGTATTAAAGACACATAAATCTATATGAGATGCAACTCCCAAATCTAAGGTTAGGCTCTTTCAATAGATAAATATATAATAGATAAATATATTACAAAATTTTAATACAATTAGATTCTAAAGAGGAAACTTTCCTCTAAACATTTGAAAAGCAATCTTTTTACCACAACACATAATTTATCTTATAATTTTACTTTCATTCAAAATGTTATTCATTCTAAATAATATTTGTTTTAGTGGGTCATTAGTTGATTATGATAATGAATTCATCAATTTAAAATCATTTTGAAAAAAAAAATCTTTTTGATCAGAGTTATCTAATAAGCAACTACATATAAATAGTCTATGTAAATCTAAAGCACAAGATGCCTACAAATAATTCTTTGCTTAACAACTTCCTTTAAAGCTGATAATCAAGTCAATTTGGGAAATGCCATCTAGTTTTTCTATTTAACTCCCTATGTCCAATTAAAAATACATTATCATCTCAGCAGAGCAACACTGGCATAATTAGAAAAAGAAAAATCCCACCACATTCTAAATACTTTCCCTACCATTCCCAAGTATGCCATTTACAAATTTCTAGGAAGCTCTCTTTCTCAGTTATAGCATCCTAATTCTATTCTATTAATTCTAATTCTATCACTTCACCTTAAGTTAAGCATCTCATTTGTCAAATTAAAGGTCACAAAACCTCCACAAGAAAATCCAATTGTGAAATGAACTCTTCTTTATGCTCAGCATTTGGGATTTTACAATAGTCACACAATATTTTAACAGGTCTTTCGATTAGAAGATGACATTTTGTCAACCATTGGAAAATAAAATAAATGGGTTTGTTTCTGAATGTAGTATAGCCCTTTGGGCACAATGAATCTCCTCAGCAAGCTGAACTGTACTACTGTGTCCTTCTTGGTCTCAATCTCTTGCAAATATAAATCCAAGAGAAATTTTGGGGCCCTCACATTTCTTAATGTAAATAGCCCTAAACTTTTCAACTAAATCTCATACGTGGTAAATAAAAAGAAGAGCGTCAGTTATTATTTAACAAAATACCTGTCCCTAAATCTAACTCAGTAAGGTACTAGAATATCATCTATATTCACCTGAAAAGAACACATTGCACAGAAAAAATAAAACTAGTACATAAAACGTAATTCTAAAACGGCGAGTAATTCTTTCACTCTAAATTCAATTTGGAAGTTATCTCCCATTCTTAGTTAAAATTAGAGTTTACAACTACACAATTTTATTTTCATTAAATAATTTTAATTGATTAACAATAGATTTATTAATAGAACTACTTAAATTTTTTTAAAATAATATTAGACCCCAATTAGGGTTATAAATATTTTTATTCAAATATTTAATTACATAAACATAGAAATTGATTTCTGTATGATTTGATTGAGTTTTAAGTTAGTTCCACAATGCACAAGAAACACAATTAACCCATTAACCGATCAATAACAAACTTCATAATATTCAGAGCTGCAGTTAAAGCATGATAAATGTATCACTGTATTACTTTACTAAATGTATCACTATCAAAATAACCTAAGCATTTAAAAATTTACTTATTTTCCTGCAGGAAAAATTGATTGCTTTCAAACAAGGTTAAATTTACCATTTTCTATTGTTTTACGTTATTATATATTTCTTAATACTGTGTGTATTTGATAATCATTACTTGACTGATCAATGCAGTATTAAAGACACATAAATCTATATGAGATGCAACTCCCAAATCTAAGGTTAGGCTCTTTTACACTATGAATGATTTTTTGGAAATAAACAGTATTCCATTATTTTCAATAAAAATTATTAAATATACAAACTTATTGCAAAAGCAGCTCGCCAGCAGCCCCTTGAGTTAGTAATAAATTAGACTCCATCTGTGGCAGATTCCGTGTCAGATCTCATATCACAGTCCATAGGGCTGGTACTAGCCTCTGGGGTGCAGATAACAGTGATAAGTTATAAGTGATTAGATAGGGATCAAGTTTGGGTTCTCTACTCTTTATATAGGTCCTTGATTAGTTGAAGAGCAGAGCTAAACCGAGATTGCGGTCAATTTAGAGATGAAACCTTGCAGAAAAGCATCATAAATGATAGGTTATAATTGGAGAAACTGCTGGTACATAAATTATGTGCAAGCTATGTGTTCTCAGTCATCAGTCAGAATATACCTCAGTAATATGGAACCCATACACAAATCTAGGCATTAAATGACGAGTGAACCAGTAAAAATTTATGAAACTATTAAGACACAAGAAAGGCTGTGCAAATGGCCTGGTATTAGAGACATTTGAAGGTAGAAAGCAAAAGAGTGAACTGATTTTCATTAATGGAGTGGTTGATAGCTGAAAATGTACTGTTCAGAACTTTGGCGAGTATCTGTTTTCATAGACCTTCTGTCAGGCTGAGCTGGACTTCACAGTTTTCTCTACCAAATGCCTCTACTGAATTCTCTGCCACCGGGAAAATAACATGTAGCATGTGATTTACGTTCTGGCCTAAAACGACACACAGTAAACATTTTCTCAGTGTTACTCCATTTTTAAATAGTAAAAACTGGACTGTTTTTTCAGATTGCGATCAGGGTGCGATTTCGGTGAAAGAACAGTCACCCGGTCGTCCTCAACAACTCATCCCCTCACCATTAGGAAACAACCAGTGAAGACAGATTCCAGTAGGTATAGTAATTATATATTATATATTTGATGAAAATAACTCTTTAGATTTGATACTAAAATGAATTTCTATCAAGTTCAGTTGATACTCTCCAAATATTAGGAATAATCCTGGTAACCAGATTTATAAAACTGATTCTTTCCCAGAAGATAGGTAATAAAGACATGAAAGATGACATTAAAAGCTTTATAAGCCATAAAAGTCATTATTGTTGGTAAAAACTGACAAGATAAATCCCTAAATTCCCAAATCATACTTCAAAACAAGACAATGAAAATACCTTGATTTTCTTAAAAGAAATCTGAAAAATTTACGAACATCTAAGTTTTCATCTATGAATAATGGATATAATTTTTTTATTAATTATAAATAATGAAACATAATTTTTCTCTTTACAATAAATACATAATATACATCTAATTNAATAAAATAAATTAAGTCCAAGTATAAAATTGTGTAGTTTGTCGAGCATGTAAAAATTCCAAAAGAAGGATACAAATAAGAAAGGTAATATAATGCTGATCTCCCGCAATGAAGAACAAAACCAAGGGATAACAGGGTCCAAAAGTTTTCCCAGAACAGTAAGAAAATAAATTTTGACATATTGCAAAAATTTATATGAAATATGCAAAAACTCAAAGTAAAATAAATAAACAATGCTTTAATTGATCAAATCACTTTGACATACCACAAGAAATTTGGAGACAAAAATGAACAATTTCTACAAAGAGGTAGAGATAACAATAAGTGGGGACAAGATAGAGATAAAGCAATAGAAAAATATTAAATGTTCTAGATATTCTTGAAAAGGACATGGATGATCTCAGCAGGCAAAATCATATAGAAGTTACTCATTATTCATGAGTAAAGTTGATGGATTAGCCGAAAGGATCTGTTTGGGATTCCAAACCAAGCCTGGAACAGAGGGTTAGTTAGATTTTATCATAAAAGTCTTCCCCATGTCATAAGTCTTTAGGATAGGGTGGCTACCTGTAGATACCCCACTCTCCATCAAATCAAAATAAGATTCATTGAACAGTTTCTCGGAGGGAGGATCTTTCGCTGCCTAACCAGCAGTACATTATGAACAATTAGCAAGCCTTAAGCCACCTATACAGCTTTAACTATATTAATAAAATCTTTAAATCACAATCGACCCTCCTTTTCTTTCTTCGTTCATTGCTTGAATGATCAAGGATTTATAGATTTCTAACAAAAGATTGCTCATAAAAAGTAAAGAATTATTTTGTTTTTGTTTCAATAAAAAAATAAAAGGTCACACTCTATGAATTTTTACAAGAAACTGTAGATTTTTATTTCAGATGAGCAAAATCCATTTGTTTCATATAGTTATTTTAAATATATAATTTTATTTTTTGTATTTGTTTTACTTATGCACCAAAGTGTGTACATACTTGAATAAATTCAGCAATCTGAATATTACTTTAAAGTTCCATTTCAGTTATTTTTTTAGCATAGATTACTTTCCTTTTATCCTGGAAAAGGGGAAGACACGTTACATGTAGAATTCATAAACAGGGAACACAACACAGATAGGTACATTACAAAGAACTATATAAAATTTTATAATTATATTTCAACACTCAGAAAATATAAATAAGTGTTAAAATATAATATAACACCAAAACCTCCAGAGTATTTTTAAATAAAGTTAAAAACAAAAATTTTAGAATGTGAAATTATTCTAAACTACGATCATTTTATATAAGGTGATTTCATTGATAAATTTAGAACAGAGGCAAATTTTTCTAAAGAAGGAATCCTTAGAAATGTCCTATACGATTCTTCAAGTACTATAACCTCTGTTTTTAAGCCTAAAAGGTATTCCATCAATCTTTTCTTAGAATCTTCTGGAATTTGTTCTGGGATTTCTATAAAGAAAGAAAAAATACACATTAAAAGGTAGAATTAAGAAGCTCTTAAAACAGACTTTTAAATATAATACATGTAAGTAAGGGGTTTATTAATGTAGGTATAATAATATCAAGCAGTTGGTAGTAAACATTTTATAAGTAAAATTATCAATTATTTTAATATGGAAACACATTATTTTAAGTCCTCTTTAAATTAACTTATTTACAGATATTAGATAACCATATCTTATTTACAAATAATTATCATGGAATTAGAGCTCAGCCGGAAAACTCTTTTGGCTTAGAAAAAAAAAAAAAATAAATACAAATTTTAAGAAGTTACTTCCCCTGCAAAAGGTGACCACTTCCTTCTTGTTTGTTATTTTCTTAGTTCTCATATGTATTTCTAGGTTCAAAGGTATATTATCAAAGCTGTGTTCTTACTTTGACTTATGTAGTTTATGAGCAGATTTTCCTTTGCTAAGAAAACAATTATTTATTAAAATTATAATATAAATGAATTATAAAAAAGTTAACAAGAACAATATTAGCTTAGTATGAAAAAAATTACTGTTTAATGGAACATTACAGTATTTATCTTAACATGCATTTTTATATAGTAGTAGTACTTAATCAAAAATAGGACAAAATACCCACAATCTAATTACCAATATAAAATTTATTTGAAATATCATTTTTTAAACAATTATGTACACAAAATAAATAAATTGCTAAAATGATATTTTATCTTAAAAATATATTGCATCTGGAGGTTTCAATGCAAATACAATACATTTTTTTAAAAAGAACAGAACTTTTATATATTTAATCTACATAAATGTGAGTATCTTCAATGAATGATCATTTGTTATATAAATAAATGTAATATAATTAAGTAATTAATAGTGGTAAATAGGGGGCTGCCTCCTAGATATAAATGGTACTGGAGAAATGAAATGCCCAGAGTTTGACCATAGAGATCATTAGTAGATGTTTTTTAGTTGGGGTTTAGTCCAGGTAGACACAAAAATACAATTTTTAAAAATGTGTATTTTTTAATAGTATTTTTTGGATCTACCTTGAACGAATCCAAACTAAAAAACATCTACTACTATTCTGTTAGGAGATTTCATACCCGAATTGGGGAGGAAAAAATTTAAATATAGTGGAAAACTATCCTGCTCATAAAAGAACTATTAGAAACAGGGAAAGGCTAAAATAAATATGTTCATCTCATGGTTTAATACTGAAATCAACGGACTAAAAGGTTACCACAAAAAAAAAAAAAAAAAAAAATATATCGGTGTACAAACTTAGAAGAGTTTCAAATTGATCATGTGACTGTGAAAAGAAAATTTTTCGCCAGATTCAAAATATAAGGGTTAAAATGCCAATCTGAATTCAGATCACTATTTGTATAAAATTAAAAGCAAAATAATTCCTAAACGAAGAAGGAGTCCAACAGATTAAAAAGGATCAATATAGAGAGAATTTTCAACTCAGAGGAGTTTGTAAAAGTATCTAAAAATTTGAAAAAAAAAAAAAAAATCGGGAAGAAATAAGAAAGACTTTCCACAGCTGAAGAGATTGCTCCACTCAAAAAAATTAAAAAGTATGTGTGGTGAAATGAGGAATGTGACAGTCTAATAGGGAGGAGAAAAAAATGCATGGCAAACATGGAATTCCAACAAAATAGAAAACAACAGAATGAATTTCATCCAAATTATAAAAAAAAAGTGAACAAAGAGATAAAAATTGATTAAGAAGCATTATGAAAACCAGTAACTAACCCAAATAAATGAGTATTTCTCTAAAAGTAACAGAAGAAATTTTTACAAAACATGTAAACAAAGCTATCAAAATACAATCCCCCAAGCCTATAACTACAGGTAAGGAAGGTAAAATAGCTCATAATAACAAACACAACTGCAACATATTAGCAAAATATTTTGAAAAACCCATCAACTGTAAAGAACCAGAAGAGAGATTCACTTTTAACATTAACAACACAGATAAAGAACCATCTGAAAATTCAGATATTGATGAAATCCTAGAATTAATATCTTGTCTCAAAAACAATAAAGGCTCAAGGGAATATTTGATAGCAGCAGAACTTTGGAAAGATAAACATCAATGATCAATGATTAACTGTCACTGACTGACATTTTTAAAGACATTTGGGGAAAAGAAGATATTCTTTTGGACTGGGAAACAGCTTTTAAACAGTCACTCTACAAAAAAAAAAAAAAATCTAAGACCGATCCAAATAATTATTGTGGAATTTCATTTCTGGAAGTAACCAAAAATACTGTCAAATTCAGAGCCGCAATTGGATTAAGAGCTAGGAGAATACCAAGGTGATTTTAGAAGAAGCAGATCATGTGCAGACCGAATTTTCATGCTTAAGAAAATATAAAACTATTATAAGATTCCAAACAAAACATCTGTTTTATAACATAATGTCATTTATTGATTTTAAAAAGGCATATGACTCAATGACAAATACTCATTAATATCAATATTGGGAGACTTTGTCCTGGCAACAGAAGCAAAATTAATAGATACCTATTCAAAGGTGAAATTCATAGGAGAACTGTCCGAACCATTTCTTATCAAAACAGGAGTCAGACAAGAAGATTTCCTTTCACATTTATTATTCAACTGCAATTTGAGTATACACTACTTTCACTGAGAAAGGCAGTCAGAGAGTGGAATAAAGTGAAAACAGTGGCATTAAAGTAAGAACAAAATGATTTAAGTGCAATAGCTAAACATCGGTGTATAGCAGAAATACATATCAAAGAATTAGCAAAACAAGCTGAAAAAGTGGGATATAACATGTCTTTAGAAAAAAACAATTACTAACAAATATTAAGAATTCATCCACTTTTTTTAGAAAATTATCATAGGAAAATTGATAAAATAGATCACTAAATACCTAGGACCTGCTTGAATACAGGAGAGAAGAGAGCTAAGGAATTAAAAATGCAAAAAATGGAGATTGCTTTCCAGTTAACCAAAACAATGATAACCAAAAGTTACTCTTTGGAACTTAAAATTAAGATATTATAAAGACGGAAATGAAAATAGAAGCAAAACAGATTTTTGAATTTTTCAGAAACAGAAAAAAAAATGTAACTGATTCAGACAAGTTATTATATTGAGGGACACCATGTAGCTCATAGGATCCATTCAGGTCTCGCAACCCTGGCACGGGGGTTCAAATTCTGCCCAGGACAAGGTTTTATCGATAAATAAAAGCTCGCCCTGAGCCATGTATGAATAGAATGNAAAATATAAATAGTTTCATTTATAAATATTAATTTAGCTGCGGTGTATTATCCCACACAAATTTTAAACAATTAATGCAAGGGAATATAATAAAAAATCTATCTGTCCCAGCCAGAACTCGAACCTGGATCTCCTGCTTTCCGGGTCAGTATGCTAACCATTGCACCGCCAAGAGAGCTAGATAACTTATTAAATTCCCAACATACTAGTGCATCCGGTGATGTAATGGTTTTTTTTTGTCAGAAAACATTAAAAACACTTTAATTGAAGAAAAGCAAATGAAAACAGTGAAACACTGACAGGGAAGATGAAGGTTCCCCCAGTCTACAAATATGTTTGTATTTTCTTCATTTCATCAAATTATTTGATGCTATTATAACCTAAACTCAAATATAAGGACTTTACCATAAAACATAATATTTTATTATATTGTCAAGTTTGCATTTACAACTCCTCATTAGTCTACAATTATTTGTTGGATTTATATTTGAATTTACAACTTCAAATTGATTTTGCATGTGATGCTCCATCACATACCATTCATGCTTTTTCTTCAAGCTTTAATAATTTTAATGGTTTTCAAATCAAATTGCAATGATTGTACTGATATTGGAAATAATAACCAATGGAAAACAATTTCTGTGCATTGGTAATTATTGCAGAACATATTATTAACTTTCTTCTCTGTTGATCTTGCAGAATTAATTCTTTTGTGGAATGGACAAAGAGTAAAATTATAATACGATGTTATATTATTGTAGTAAATTGACATCATAATGACAGAAATTTACATTTTAATTATGCAACTACCAGTTCTTAAAAAAAATAAGCTGCTGACTCAAAACTGTTGGAAATTAATATAAGAGCATTTAAAAGAAAAAAAAAATAGTGCTCCATATTTTTACTTTTTGCCCACTCTACAAAGATATTAAATGTGCAGCAATACTTTCACTTAATATTAAATGATTAGTTAATATGTAAAATGTATAAACCAACCTGGAAAAAACTTACTTTTAATTTTACATACTTTAATAGCAACAGGTAAGTCCATGAAATCAGGAATCATTTTCCTGACATATTTGTGAGGGACAATTCCAGTGTTTCCATAGTCAACATAATATATCTCTGAACAGTTATTTTTCAAATTTCCTAGATTCACACCTCTATACCATTTCCCATCTTCTGTAGAACAAATTGTGTACATTTATTTATATTTATAATATTTAAAATGTATTTGCCAAAAAATAGTATACAAATAACAAAATTTTGGGTTTAGAACAACCTTCATCCATAAGAGGTATAATAGTAAGTAGTTATTAATAAATCTTAACAGAATTATCATTATTATTCATCCATCACATTGGGTTTCATTAAGCTATAATAAAAATGTTTTGGGGAGTCTGACTACCCCAAAAAATTCTTGAGGAACCTTCAAATTTTGAGCTGTAGGTTTAAATGCAATGGACATGTTATAATCAAGAAACAAATACCATAAAAATTAAGAATGAGGCAAATTAAATATATATATATATATATATGAGTGAAAATATAACAGTTCACAATAAATAAAACATTATAAACTTGCTTCAATTAAATATTACAAAAAATAATACTTAGAGTCGGTGCGCACTATTAAAAAAAATACATAATAATAAGTAATATATGGAATCCTTAAGTATAAGAAAATTTTTACAAGTTACTTATAAATATTTATATTTTAACTTGAAGTTGTTCAAGACTAACATAAAGTATGCCAGCCTTATTACTTTGAATCATGAATAAACTATGTTTAGTTCACTAAATTATGTTATCAAAATATCTTAAACACTCATTTTCACTGATTATGAGATAAACTGGATGAATTAATTTATTTTAAAA
>KZ808217.1:57711-79759 GCA_000696205.2 Oncopeltus fasciatus
TATATATAATATGATAAATTTATATATATGTGTATCATATATAATATGTTTATCATATTATGTATATTTATCAAAAATTGGAAAATTGTAATGCCTTGGTTTTCATTTCTTTATTTTATATATATATATATGTGTGTGTGTGTGTGTGTGTGTTTGTGTGTGTATACAATAAAGAAATGAAAACCAAGGCATTAAAATTTTCCAATTTTTGATATTACAGGAAATCCCCATCCTTTACCTTTAAATAATTTCAGCTAATCTTAAACACTTGATGATTTGGGAGAAGGAATTCAAGAGTAGAAAAGTAGGAACTTAAGAGTAAAATAAAATAGGGAGAAAATTAATAATCTTAGTTATATTCTTAAATATCATGCTCAATTTATTTAAATCTCATTTTATAACATAAAATTATAATTTATTAGTAGATTTTTTTTGTTGGAGTTCGGTTGGCAGATCAATAAAAAATACACATTTTTAAATTGTATTTTTTGGATCTACCTTGACCTGACCCCAACAAAAAAACATCTACAAATAACACTGGGGAACACATTTTTTTTTTAGTTAGATCTGACACTGTTTTTTTTACTAATTCTTAGCATCTGAATCTGAGAATAACCTCAGATTTTGTCTATCACGTCAACTTTTTAAACTACAGGATATCCTCAGAAATCATAAAAATCATGCATTTAAAAGAACAAAAAATAAAAATGTACCATATATACAGTTTACAAAACATTTAATTTAAGTTAAATCGAGTTGCGCATATAAAATTGTTTAATTAATGAACAGTAGTTAAAAATTAAGATAAAAATTTGCATTTGTAGCTTTTACTGGAGTATTTAGTTAATACGAATGTGTACATTCGTGCTTGATGCTCCAAAAACATACAGCCATCATATGTACATCCCATTTCCTTGATACCTTGCTTCCATGACCCTCAAATCTTGATGGAAACACTCACCCTGCTCATCACTCACTGCACTAAGATTGTCCGGGAAATTAGCAAGGTGGCTATGTAAAAAATTATATTTAATGCTCATGTTGCAACCTAGCTTTTGGAAGCTTTCCAAGAGTTACGGGACTTGATAGAAGAATATTAAAAACAGTTTTGAAACCAGTATGCCTAATTCTATAGAAAACAGCTACAAAATCTAACTCAAAAGAAATTGAGTTTCAAATTGTTCCCCAGAGTAATCTCTACAGTCAAAATTTCTCCATTTGAAATTATATTTTTTGTCTTTTATACCATAAAAATTACTATTTAGACTATCTGTAAATTCTTATAGCCTTGATAATGAATACATAAACAATTTGGAAAGAAATACACACACAAACACCAAAAAATCTTTTAACAATTTGGTGTTTCAACCTAATCCAAACCATACCGATCATACAATGTTTCTAAATTTGAAGAACTGCTAATGCTAAAGGAAACATATTAAAAATGCAATATATTTATTTTATGACAAAGCCTGGAAAAAATAAAAAGATTTCCATTATACAAACATCATTAAGTGCAGTATACAATATTACTGAGCCTGTGCACACCTATTTTCACACTTAGGCCCAGATTCGCTTAAAAATCTCATCATGGCAAAATACCTCTCAAGAGCGCAAAGACTTTAATATTCTTTCCAGGCTCGTAAAGCAAAAATTAGGATTGCTACTCGCAGTATTCCTAAGGGCCATGAAGTCTCTACCCCCTTGTGCCGAGGAGATCATGCCTGGACTTCTTCTGACAAAGAAAATGCCGAAATGTTTGCCCAGCAACTCAAGCAAACATTTACTCCTCATTTAGACCCCTTAGACCTGTCCAATACCATGGAGACTGAGGAGTCTCAGGATATGATGCCATTACCTATGTCTTTACCACTCAAGGCAGTAACACCTTCTGAGGTCAAGTATATAATCTCTTGTCTCCCTAAGCTTCACCCGGATATGATTTAATCACCAGTCAAATTCTACATAATCATCCCAAGAAGGCAACTATATTCCTTACTTACATCTATAATTGTATACTCCAAACTACACACTCCTCTGGAAATATTCCGACATAATATTACTTCCCAAACCTGGAAAACCACCACATAACCCTTCATCCTACCGTCCTATAAGTCTTCTTCCTTCATTTTCTAAGGTTTTTGGAAAAAAAAACAAAAAAAAACAAACCCCAATATCTTCCCAAATCATCAGTTTGGCTTCCAACTTAAGCATTCTACTGTCCAGCAAGTGTTTTGCATAGTAGACTACATTTCCTCTTCCCTTGAGCGCAAAGAGTACTGCCCAGGAGCTTTTTTAGATGTTTTTCAAGCGTTTGCTAGAGTCTGGCACAAAGGTCTTCTGTTTAAACTGAAATCCATACTTCCTAGTAACACTTACTTTATCCTTAAGTCTTACTTATCCAACAGTTTCTTTAGGGTTCCACAAGGATTAGATTACTCCGATTTCTACCAAGTGGAAGCGGGAGTTCCTCAAGGTAAAGTGCTTGGACCTATCCCATTTATCCTGTACACTCCTGACAACCCTACCCAATAAAGTACCCTCTTAGCTCTATTTGTAGATGACTAGGCTATCCTATCTTCCCTCCCTGATCTTAAAACTGCTTCTAAAAACCTACAAGATCATCTTGATAGCAATCACAAATGGTGTGGCAAATGGAGAAGAAAAATTAATGAAGCGAAATGCGTTCAAGTTAATTTCCAGTAAAGAAAGAAAAACAACAATATTCCTTTATCCCTCTCATATTCCATTCGTTACCTGGGGTTCCATCTTGACTCACGACTCACATGGGGTGAACATATTAAAATTAAAAGACAAGAGCTACATATATATATAAAATCGCTTTTTGTATTTCAGGAAAGAAATTAAGCAGGAAAACTAGCCATTATTCAGTAGAAATATTGCTACTTCATAGAAAATAAGAATTTTAGTTGATTTTTAAGCATTATAATTACTCTTAATATTCTAAGGAAGTAACATCTCAATGTTGGTGTGAAGTGTCTATATTTTTTTAATTGTTTTTTTTTTTTAAATTCAAAGAAATATATTATGTCTACTGTAGTGGATATAAGCATCTCATCAAGATAGGTGCATCACTTTTCACCTCGCACCTGATGAAAGCCAAAATCTTGAAGACCAAAGATTCCATTTTATATGAAAAAAGATACATTAGTGGGAAGATAAAAATAGGTTTTTAGATATATCATATAATTAAACACTTGCTTATTAATGCATGAGCTACATTACTTACTTTGTAAAACATGTGTAGCAATATCCTGCATTAGTTCAGCTAGAGCAATGAGATCTTCTTTCTCTGCAGACTGAACATAAATGCAACATGGAGAAGTGAATGCCGAAATTATAACTTTAGAGCCTGACTTTAGATGGACTACATTAAGACCAGCATCTTCAATCATGGGTTCATACGGTAGAATAGCAGCTTCACCAATACCCTCAACTTCACCAACTACTTTTTCACTGGAGGTCTTTATCACTTTTAATTTAAGAATATTGCCCACCTAAACAGTTGAAAAAAACAACCTTAAAATGTTGAAAAATAAAATGGCGGAATTAATTGCGCTTGAAGAGCGGAAGAGAAGTTGATGTGGATATAGTTACAATTGGAGATATAATAGGGATCAACTTAAGGCGATTCTTATATTGTAAGAATATTTACATTAAACAAGTGATTTTCACTAACATTTTAAAGAACATAAATGTTAGAAAATTAATTTATAAATATATTAAATTCTATGAACTTTTCTGTAGTTGCATTTGTTTTTTATTATTATGGAATATAAATGTTATACTAAAACATTTTAAATCTATTTTAATCCAAATATTTTTTCCATAGCACTAATAGTCAAAATATTCAGATTATAAAATTTATGTCATCCACTAAACCCTCCCCCCAAGACTAATTTTAACCACTGATAAAACTGGTTTAATGGTTTGAAAAAAGAAGCTTAAATATTGATCATGTTCAAAATGACTGGTTATCACAGAGGATGTAGGATGTGGGTGTCAGTCCTGTGACCAAAACCCACATCCCACATCTTCTTAAATATTGAATTTGGTTTAATGTTTTAAATTGTGGGTACAAGAGCATCAAAATGAACTTTGAAATTGAACTTTCTATTTTTAGAAGGAGAGTTTTTTTGATTCTCCGTAGATATTAGAGTTTTTTTGAATACCGTAGATATTATTATTAGATGATTTTGGTTGGGGTTCGGTCTTCATGATAGCCCTGAAGATGGCTTACAATGTAAGCCAAAATGTTATTTTTATTTTAATTGCATTAAATTGTTTTTTAAAGAATAATAGAGGATACAATTTCATACATGCATGAAAAGTTAGGTGTTTTAGATAATTTACAAAGTTATCAAAAATTATTCTAGCCCAGGTTTTTTAAAAACTGAATAAAATTCATCTTTAATGCTCAATTTGTAGTAGAAAAACAAAATAGGAACAAAATCGTGGATTACATAATTTGCTAACCGTAGAATAAGTCAAATGGTAAAAAATTAAGCAAATTTACACCACAAAAATTTAAACAGTTTTTCACTCATCCTAAATCCTAGATAAACCTAAAACCCACACCAATATCCCTATATCTATACTATACTACTATATCTAGATACTATACAAGCTTGGGTGACAGTTAAACCATTTATCTATTAGCCCGAGAATTAGATTCACTAACCGTAAAAAAAAGAAGACAAAATTATTCTTCCTTAAAAAAGTATTGACGCTGTATACTAACCCTTATCTTTTCACTGAGAGGGATGTTCACAAACACTCTGACTGCAGATTCTGGAATGCTGACATCCTCAGGAAGAGGTGCAATAGAGTGAGGAATAACCACCCTTCCTCGATCTGTAAGTGCCACCACAGGATCACTTCCTCTCACCATCATAACATAACCACGATACCAGGAGTTGTCCCAAAAAGCAGCAACAGACATTCCTGGTTTTGCTCTGCAATAAAGATAATTAATTATTATCAACATATTAATGGGGATTTTCATGAATGATAGTACGGATTTGTGTGAGTATATGAATAGGGAATGATTGGAAGAAGGATGTACCTCCGGATTGATGAGATCAGCCAGTCTACTATTGAAAACTGATCTAAGAGAGTAAAACACTAACAGAAAAACAGGAGGTCTCAGATTAGAACAAATTCAAATAAATGAGCTGTAATGGTTTTTGTTGGCTTTATTGATCTCTCAATAAATAATGTAAAACTTTGTACGTTTGACTAAACCTTATAGATAACTATATAGGCCTTAAGTACACTCATACAGACATTTGAATATGTGATGGGGTAGTTTTTCATGAGCAGGATGATTAATCAACCTTCATTAATGCAATTCGGACCTGTGATTTTCTATGTGGCTTGTTTAAACCCAACCTTAAAATCATAAATTTTTATTTTATTTTATTTTTTTCATATTTTTAGTGACAATTTTTGTTTTTTATTTACTAGCCTACTGGTGAAGTATTATTGTAAAATTTTCCTACACTTCACCCTTCAGATTTCAATTTTGTTTTCTCTCTTTATATTACTCAAAGTGTGAAAACTGATTCCCCCTGCTTTTGGCCAGTTTTCCTTTAGGATGTGAGTAGTGAGTGTGGAAAATTATTTTTCTCTAGTCAGACCTCATCCAAGAGTTCAGTTCTCATATTCAGTTAAATGATTCAGATTTTAATTTTTTGGGCTTAAAAGAAGGTAATTTTTAATTTTGTCATGTTTTTTTTTAATGTAAGAAGGCACCCAAGCATATAGTCTTCCTTTTCTGCAACAGGGCTAAACTTCCATTTTTAGTTCAAAGAACCAAATACTTTAGGAGGGACAATCATTATTTTTCATAGCCGGGCCAATATCAATATGACTTCCCACTCAAATACAAGCAATGTGACCATACATGTCCATTCTGGTAGGGAACGTCGGAAAAGGAAAAGGATGAGTTTCCTCTGGGTTCTGAACTCTAACCTGTGAGACACAAACACAAACACACTCCATGAGTGTGTTATATATTACAAAATTTGAAGTTGATAATAAGAAAACATAATTGTCAGGGCTCTTTCTGATGGCTATACCTAAGAGCATACATAAAGAAGAAATAAACAATATATATTATACATATAATACAGACAATTATTATTACAGAGACATTTAGTCTTACCCAAGTGTTTGATTTCTTTTGATTTTTTTAGATAAAATGAAAGAAATTTCCATGAATGGTGGTTCATTCCCTTTAGTAATAATGCACCCAGTAAAGAAGTCTTCAGCCATAATCTTCTCAATCCACAGAGAACAAACTTGGCCTTCCTTAAGATCAAATACGGCATTAGACAGCTCTTTGCTGGAAAATAAGTAATGATTTTTAAATAGCTGGGCCAGCATGTCAAAATAATTAATGTTTTACTGCTTCATTAAAATACAAGAAACTAAAACAAATTATATTTGACTTGGGAAGCACTAGATGGTTCATCATTAATATGGAACACGACCAGATACCCAATGTGAAAAGAAATACAGAAAATAGTCATAATAGGATGCTAAGGATTAAGAATAAAGTGTTAATTATCAATAGATTCTCAGAAGAAATATTAGTCTCACGAGGAAAACTTCCTCGTGAAATAATAAAGCCTGACTCGTTACTCAGCACAATTGCTTTTACCAATATTGACAATGAATTTCTATGCTGAAGGCTTGATGGGAAATGATGCACGAACATCTTCCAAAACCCCACTCACTCTATATAACATCTGTTGTCAGTGAATCATACTGTTAAGCCCCACCTTCAAATAGTTACTGCTATTAAAAAACTCATTCAACTGTTTAGGGGAGAGAAGCTCAAATATCAAAATTGGATGCTCAAGGAAAACAATGGATTTGGCCAACAATTATTATTTTACATACCTTACTTTTCCAGAAGAACAAGAACTGATATCTGAAGCTCTTGAATTAGGCTTACTAGATAAAACCTTGCATAAAGTTGCATTTCCTTCCTAAAGTTTTAAGTTAAACAATAAAGAAAGTATTAGTTAACTAAGAATAAAATTATTATAATAAATAGCCATGGTTTTAATTGTTTAGTATAAGTAAATTACAAATGCTTGAAAAGGAGAAAATAACAGTAAAAATTTAAAATTTATTCAGACGAAATAGTAATCATCAATTACTCATTCAACTTTAATCAATTGAAGATGTATTGCTGGGGTTCAAAATATAGATAAAAACACATATGTGTTTTTCAAGTTGATATTTTTTTTAAATGTTCATTTTGAAGAAATATTTCCATGGTTAACATCTTGATTGAATTTTCACATAATCTTTTAGAATATAGTTAGCTGTTCACGTCTTTCGAACTTACTGTTCAGATATTACTTCAAAAGCGCAATCTATACTCATCAGCGAGTACAATGAGTTTATACGAGTCCATATCACTGCAAGAGTGAAAACAAGCTAGAATTCTTTATTTTTCAACAAGAAGAGTAAATTTTCAAAATGAGATAATAGATAATTGAACATACACAGCATGAGAACAATCTCAATAGCTTCAGGATTTGCTAGAAGTGCATTTTATAAGAAAATAAAATATATAAGAAAAAAAAAACCAGTGATAATACCTCTCTGATAGTTTCAATAAAAATAGTTGAGCCTTCACTAAGTTGAAAAAGATTTATACAATCTTTCGATAATTTTATTTTAAATGCCTAGAAAAAGAAATTTTTTTAGAATAAGATAAATCAAGAAAATATAAAAAAAAGTAATTAAAATCTTATAAATTGATCTCAAATGTATAATATATATTACCATGGGAGGAACAGAATTATACTTCAGAGGAAGAGGATGTAAATCAGCCTTTTTCACATCTGTTATTGTTTTACCAACATCTATGCAAAATAGGGATAACGGGCATTTTTTTATCAATTTTCCTCTGAACCTGAAATACAATGCATAAGTTATCATTCAATATACAGATAATTAGTAACTAGTTAACACATATCTTTGAACAAGGATTGCCAGTGATAACTATTCTCCCCAAGAAGTCAACAATAAATTGCCAAACTTCATCTCACCCAATTATGCTCTCAAAGTCACAGCCCCAAAAAAGTAGCTCTACTTCAGTTGCAGTATTCAGACAGGTAATAGATCTAATTTTAAATGGTACAAGCCTATAATTAGCAAAACAGCCATTGACATTTGTTTGGTCCCCTTTGTTCTAGGTTATGGTAACACTAATTAATTATGAACTAAAAGGTGTCTGAAAGAACTAGGTCATAATATATTAAATACATATTAGCCTACAGCTGGAGGACTTGTTGAAGCTTTAAAACGTTTCTGGAGTTGGGTTAATGGTAATAATGTAATCATTAATTATGTAAAAAGAAAAAATAATGTAAAGGACAAAATGAACAGCTTGATAGCATTTTTTACTTTGATAGAAATTATGTAAAAATTATATATCAGACAAAATACACTTAAACTAAAATTTTATTGAAATTATAATTCTGTAAATACATAATTAAAAAAATACTTGTATCATTACCCATTAAAAAGAATATGTTTTTAATAGATAAACAAGGGGACCAACTTCAGTCTCAACAAAGAACATATAAAAAACATATATATTTTTAATCTTCAAATCAAACGTACTATGAGCGTTTCAGCTCATTCCAAGATCCTATAATAACCAAAATAATATATATCCTGTATATAACAAATCCTTCAAATTTGTTTGCTGTTATTAAATATATTATACCTATTATTATATTTATAAATATTATATTATAGTTATTTATCCAGGATTTATTTCATTACCTGATTAATTTATTCCCACTCCACAATTTGGAGGGCTTATTGAAGATAAACACTGGACTACAATCCAATACCTTACTATGCGTCCAATACCTCACTATCCCGGTCCATTTACCTCGAGACCCTTTCCTTATGTTGTATGTCAGGCTACCTCCTTTACCAAAGTAATTCCTATATAATATAACCAGATTAATGGTCTGGCCATGGGAAATAACCTTGTTCCCAACATTTTCAATATTACCCTTAATAACCTCCTAGACTCTATCCCTCTATCCTTTCGAAATAACATTTTTCTTTAAAAATAAGTTGATGACTTGTTCCTCATTCTTAATCCAGACAAAATGCTTCAAATCCTTACTGCATTCAATTCTTATCACCCTCATCTAAAATTCGCCATAGTAATTGAGTCTGATTATCAACTCCCCTTCCTCAACACTCGTATTATCCGTAACACTAATGGCTTTATCTCCACTGATTGGTACACTTAATCAGGTCGTCTCCTCCACTTCAACTCATCTCACCCTCATCACCAAAAAATAAACATGGCCAAAAATCTTATCTACAGATCATTCACACTCTCAGATAAGACATTCCACAACAAAAATATTAAACGTGTGACTTAAATGTGTGATATACATCCTTCTCTCTAATGGTTTCCCTTTGCACACCATTAAAAACTTGTAAACGAATACTATGTTTCCCCTTTTCAAACCAAGCCCCTCTCCTAAAATAATTACCTCACTTTCCATTCCCTCCCTTGCATTCCAAAACTTTCTGAAAAAAAAAAAAGAAATACCTTAGAAAAACTTTCCCTAACTTTAAGCTTGCTATTTCCACTAACAATAAACTAAAATCCATTTACATCCACCTCAAATACCCCATCCCCCTTCCTAACAGAACCAATGTTATCTACAAAATTCCTTCTTCCATACCTAATAGCCATGGTTCATACATTGTGCAAATCAAAAACCCTATTTACTGTAAAATCACCAATCACAAAATGACAAACAAAAACTGTCCTCAAAAAACATGACATTCACGAAGGAAACACATTTCACTTTGATAGCATTATAATTCTTTTCACTGAACCCTATTATCTCAATATTATTATTAGCCCATTATCTGAAACCGTTCACATTAACTTACAACACAATCCAGTTAAAGAGAGAACTGATATAGAACAAATTTCTTCAACTTTTCAAACATTTTCAATATTCTAAAAAACCATAAGCCATCCTCCTAAATTAACCTATCTAACTTGTCTCCTAGTTCCTCAGACTCCCTATCCATAATAATTCCTACTTATTTTCCTTGTATTGCCCCTTTCATGCAGGCCGCTCTCCCTTTGTACCTACCTCCTCGGATCCCCATCCTTCCACCACCCACGTCGTCCATCTTAAAAATTTTTCTTAATTTCCAAACCCTGCCTCTCATCATGAACATTTGATCCGGGTGACAAGATGTCCTCTTCAACTGGCAATGCAAAAGATGTTCAAAGGCAGTTGAATACAGACAGTGACAGTGAATACATGTATTCGGCCACGAAGATGGACAATGTCCAAAAGCGCTCGCCAACAGAAGGTGGTTTGCAGAAACCAATGAAGGATAATAGAAGGTATTGTTTTTATTAAAACACACCTAATTTTCATTGTTTCTGAAAATTGCTCTGGTTTTTTAATGACTGTTGAAAAATGGAATAACAATATAAGGGCAGCGAATGACAAATATTATTTTTTTCCACACAATTCTTTAATGCTTTGGAGATGATCTTGTACATTTTAGAAGAAGTTTTAGGATCAAGGGGAAAGATAGGATACCCTTGTCATCTGCAAATAGAGCTCAGATGCGTAGGGATGTCAGCAGTGTACAGGATGAACAGGAGAGGTCCAAGCAAACTACCTTGCTTGTAGTCTAGAGTTGAGGAATTCCTGTTTCCACCTGGTAGAAATTGAAGTAATCTAATTATCCTAATAAAAGGAATAGATAAGTAAGATTTAAGGATTAGGTAAGAGTTAATAGGAAGTATGGATTTCAGTTTTTAAAAAAGACCACTGTGCCAGACTATCGAATGCTTGTGAAACATATAAAAAAAACACCTGAGCTATTTGCATAACAAAGTATACATAAGGAGTTTTATACTTTGTTTGAGGTCAAGGGAAGAGAAAATGTAATCTATGATGAGAAACAGTTGCAGAACAGTGGAAAGCTAGCATCGGAAGCAGAACAGATGATTTGGGAGGGTTCAATAGAAGCCATCATTTGTTTTGACAGAATTTTTTTTTTTAACTTAGAAAGTGTAGGTGGGAGTCATATAGGTTGATAGGATGAAGAGTTATGTGGTAGTTTTTCAGGTTTGAAAAAGTAATATTATGTCAGAATATATCCAGAGGGGTTTAGTTCCAAATAAACAATTATAGGTCAGGAATATAATTGCATTCTTGGGAAGTTTGTAAAGAATTTGACCATTGATTAAATCATATCTGGGTGATTTGTGCTTAGGCAGACAAGAGATTATATACTTGACCTCGGAAGGTGTTACTACCTCAAGTAGCAAGGACATCGGTAATGACAAGTCCAGAAGATGAAATTCATTATGTTCAGAACATCTAACAGACAAATCACAAGATGATTCTTATTTATATTTATCATCAGTTCTCAAAATAGATTTTTTGAAAATAAGGATTCATAAATATACAAATGATGTTATTATGATGAATGATACTATTTATATTTCTTTATTCTGATCGAAAATCAACTATAGGTTTGGTATACACTAATGTATCAAGTATTTTGAAACCACAAAGCCAAAGGTTGGATGGCCCTTCCCCTTATTAGCTCAATTAATTACAATTAAAAGATTTATTTAATATATTTTTCATTTTCTAAAACTAAAAATTTTTCACTAAACAAGGGAAAATTGGCTTACCATGACTTATTATTCCATAAAGCATACACTTCATTAAGTTCTGGAACAACCTTGATAGATTTATGCTCTCCTAATTTTACACTCATTTCTTCAAAAACAATTTTATGGTTTTTTTTGCACACCCAGAAGTGACCACCATCCTCAACTGTCAAAATCGACACCTGAAGTAAAATGAATACATTAATATAGAAGTTATTCATATATTTTTTTTTAATCAAAGGCAAAATGTATCTAGATAGATCAGAAAATAGCATCATGAGTTCATGAGGTACTGGGCCTTAATACCTTAAATCAGTTTAATTTTATCAGTTCAATTTACAAAAATAAATAAAAATATCCAACAAAATTTCCTAAATTCATGCAGGATATGCACCAAACATTTCCTTGTCTTTCAATTTGAAACCTAACTACTAAACTGCTGTAGATAGTCAGATTTGAAAAAAAAAAAAAAAAAAAGTGTTATTTTTATGTTAAAATAAAATACTGTACTATTAATGGAATTATGTTTCCATAACTTTATTTATACTCATTTCGTATTGGCTTACTCAATATCTATGTGAACTATAAATTTATTTTTGTTCTCAATACATACAGAAAACAAATACATTATTTTTTATGACTTAAATGTGTTGTGTGTGAAGTTAACCTCATTGCAGAAAAGTAACATATATCAGATGAATGTTTAAACTGACCTAGGCTTCTTTTCTTATCATTTATGTTATACTCCTTTTGGACAAGAGCTTAACTAGCCTACACGAAGCCAGATGAAAACACAATTGGCTTTTAATTTGTTGCATTAAGTTATTGGTTACAAGCGAACATTCCAGATCAATTGGTGAGCCAATACTTTGACAGGTGGCCTGATATGTAGTTGCCTAGAGAAGTAAATTGAAGACAACAGATTAGGATTAGCTAAGCACTCCTTCATTCTGAATCAAGACCATGTGTGAATGGTGGAGGCCAGTAAATTTACTTAGATGCCTTTTTGCTCATTTGAGTTAAATTGTTGATTTTAGTAATAATTAAGGAAACATGAATAAGTAACGAACTAGGGCAGAATAACCCATGTAAAAACGCATTACCAATAAAATTCATAAATAAACACAATCACATGATCCATAAAACGAGAGAGAAGAAACCAAGAGGTTATGATCACTGCTATTTGAAAAACCTAATGGAACATCAGGCATTTATTATTAGGATACACAAGACAGCTAATCACAACTGACAACTGATTCCTATAGGTATGTAGATGTTGTTTATTGGGGATTTATGGCGCTCAACTGCAGAGGTTATCAGCGCCCTCCATATTTTATTTAAAAAAAAAATCAACCTTAAGTTGATCTTGACACAGGCCCCATCCCGACAGACAGAGCCCACCCCGCGGCCCATCATTTTAATAGAATATAAGGTCCATCATTGCTTTAGGTGACAGCCCTGTGAAAGAGGATGTGCTCGGTTGGACCAAGCCGACCACATCCCCCAGGGCGCCTCATGAGTGCCAGCAAGACGCCGCGGAGAAAGCCCAGCCCACCCCACGACGGGCCTGCATCCTATTGTTTCTCTAAAAGGAAGTCCTTTATAAAAATTGAGTATGATTATTTGTGTTTAATTAATCTATTCGTTTGGTTTTTGAAAAGTTATTGAACATTACTATTTGTGTATTAGTTTCAGCAAATATATTCATGACTAGAGAATCAAGAGGCCCCACGGACACAGCAACGCCCAACGGCCCGCACCCGCGGAGCCGGGCCGCTCCCCTAACCATTTCAGGCCCATTATATGGGATTTATTTAATATAGGTATGTAGATGATATATTCATTGGTGGAAATAACCCTATAGATGAGCTACCAAAAAAAAACTGACTTCTAAAGGCATTTGAAGCTTACTGAATATGAATATTACGGAATCAATTTGTAAAAGAACAAAAATGCAAGCTTCCTTTTATTATAAGTTTTTTTTTAGCTTTCCGTCAAACAGCTATAATAGTTAATCAAAATACTCTGCAGTCATTCTTAAACATGATAAATATATGTTCGATGGATGCAATTTCCTTCATCAATTCAATGTTCCACTGTGACTGTCTTTTTTTAAAAAGTTAATTCTATAATTTTTTTTCTTTTTTTAATTACTCTTTCTAATAGCTCTACCTACCTCAAGAATAATGTTTCTAATAAAATCATCCCATAATCTTAATCTGACATAATAAATATTGAGCACTAAGCTATATATATATATACTTTGACTGCATGAACTGGGCCAGTCAACTCCAATAATTGTCTCTTCAACTAGCATTGTTTAAACAAGGCTTAAGAGCAATCAGTTTTATTCATCCCCCTTCAAAGAGAGCTCTTTAAATCAAAGAAGCTTGTTAGAAGTCTATATTACGTATACCATAAAAATGTTTAATACTTAAGCTTTTCTACTTGTCGCTTTTTGTCAGATGTCTTTAAGGTAAGTTCAAGTATCTATATTATTGAAATTTAAACCTTGAGTTGAATATAAATTAGAGCTCAAAAGCACCTAATTATGGTTTTTATCTTGAATTTAACCAACTTTTATAATTAAAAACTTTTGAATACTTTTAACAGCTTTTATACAGTAAAATGATGCACAACACATGATTGTGATGTATGGAAACTTAATGGTTTAATAGATTTTATAAAACAAAGATTTGACTCATTCATTGTGGTCTAGGTTGATCTATCCTACACTGTAAAATCGCTCTTAAGGACCAGGTAAATCTAATTGGCAGATTATACTTTCCCTCCTGTAGCAGTAATTTTCTCAGATAGAAGTAAAGTGTGGGGCGCCAGGATAGCTCAGGGGATCCTTACGGGTCTCGCAATCCTGACGCCGCGGGTTCAAGTCCCGCCCAGGTCAATCTTTTATTTATAATATAGAAGCTTGTCCTGAGCCATGGGTGTTTAAAATAGGGTGGCAACCTGTAGATAGCCCCTTCCTCCATGACCCTAAGTGGTTGAACGGAAGGCTAACACGCAAAAAAAAAAAAAAAAAAAAAAAAAAAAAAAAAAAAAAAAAAAAAAAAAAAAAAAAAAAANAGTAAGTTATTTGATCATGTAAATAAACTGTAAAAAACATACTTCAATTGTTAAAATTTATCTTTTCTGTGCTTTTTATTTTATTTTTACTTATGTTAATATAAATATATTTCTACTCTTTCAATAACAGCCATAATTTGTATTTATTTTTTTCTTTTTAGATTATAATTTCTATAAGTATAAATTTAATGTTTATTTTGGGCATCATAGCACTATTTGATAAAAGTAACTTGTGAAATTTTCCTTTTAAGCATTCAAACGTGAATGAAGTTTTTGACTTGTAAAACTTTTCAATTTACTATCATTTTTTATAGGCTATTATTTCAAAATTTGATTTACTACTAATGGTTTAATAATGAGTAAATATAGTAAAATGAAAGTTAAATATTATGTCTGCCACAGCTAATTACAAAGCTAAACCTAAAGTAAATTTTCAAGAGAAACAAGATGACATACCAAAATGTTAAAATCTCTAATTTCATAGCACACAATGAATGCGATAATTAACTAACATTATGCAAACATTTTAAAGAATACTTGGACTAACTGTGTTGGGTTAAAAGTAAACTCACTATGTAATTATAGTATTTATATTAGATTATAGCTAATCTAATGATTAGCATTAGACTTTTAATGTAAAATACTAAATTTTACAAAACAAAAATTCCTGAGTTTTATACAATCAACCATGAGAATTAATATTAGAACAATCCATTATTAAACTTTTTAAAAATGTTCTTAAAATAAAGGCACTTGGCACAACACACTTGGGCCCTTCAAACATATACAATTACTTCAACCTCAAAATATCAAGTTCAGTGACAAATTCATCTAATAAGAAAAGATAAAACAAAAGGAATTTTAATGCAGTTATTAGTAGAGTTACTATGTAAAAGCTCGAAACTTTTCTTAGGTCACTGCTCTAACAAATAGAGGAGACTGACAAAGTCTGATTTAAAATCAAAGAACTAGAAATTCTGTTTCGAAGATACATTACAGTTAACAATTTATCTTAAATAAATATATTTTATCCTGCAATTTGAAAAATGAATATAATGCTCTGGCAATGATTTTTTTTTCTTATAGAGGGCAAAAATAAGAAATGGTTATTTACTTAAGAACCAAATAGAAATAAACTATGAAATAATGTAGATTATTAATAAGAAAATGTTAAAATGTATAAAAACTTCATAAGATGAGCTCATTAAGGCTGAACAAGATTTTTTCTTCTTAACTTAAGGGAGATGGTTTTGTTTAATTTACTGATACAGGCATATGTGAGCTTTGGGTTAAATAATTTAATTAACTGATGATACTTGAAAGAAGAAATTTTTTTTTATAATGAATACATGATGAGTTAAACTTTTGAGATCTCATTGAAGATGATTGGTTATATATGTTTGTAATACATAAGTTTTAGCTTGTACCAGATTGTTCAATAAGTTTTGCGGTTCAATAAATAAAAAAAAAACACAATTTTATGGTCTGAATACACTTATTATTCAGTAAAGCCTCTCTGAACATTAATGTACTTGTTCCAATTCAACTCTATGAATTTCATCACTGAAATGAGAATCTGGAAGGGCTGCAAATTACGCTTCCAAAGCAGTTATGAATACACATTGAAAATGCTTTCCATTCATGAATTTTTTTTAGGTCTGGAAACAGATGGAAGTGGTCAGAGTCCAAATCAAGGGAATACAGTGGATACTCCAACAACTCAATCTTTAATTCATTGATTTTAGTTATTGTCAAAATGCTCTTATGACACTAATTATCATGATAAAAAATACAGTCTTCTTCTGCAAGTAGGGTCTTTTTTCAAAAAAATTTTTTCCCTCAGCTGGTCTAAAAGGTTACAATAAAATTCAGAATTTATAGTTTAACAGTTCGGAAGTAATCCACAAACAAAATTCTTCTTGCGAGAATTAGTCCCCCCCCCCCAAAAAAAAGTAGCACCTTCTTAGCCGATTTCAGAAACAAAAAGTCAGACCTTTTGAAGCCGAAGAACCAGGTTCACACCAATCTTCAGTCTCTTTTTTTGATTCAGGATCAAGGTGATAGATCCAAGTCTCATCCATAATGATGAATCAAAGCACGAAATCCACTTTGTACCTTCGAAAGCACTCTAAATGTTGCTGAGAAAAATATATTCGAATGGGTTTTTGTTTTATTTTAACACCCATTGTGAACTTTGCTTTCTGAAACCCTATACTTAAGTCAGAGTACACTGCCAAATGAGACTTCTAGGGCTTCTACTAAATCTCTTTCAGTCACTTAACGATTTTTCAATACGATATCCTGTATTTTTTTCCATGATTTTTAGTGTTGATACTGTTCGTGGATGTTCTTGACGTGGATCGTCTTCAAGGCTGTATGACATTTAAATTCTGCAACCCGTTTTTCTACAGCACTTATTGAAGGCAAATCTTAAAAAAAAAAATATTGATATGTTGATACTAAATGGCTAATAAACAAGGAATGAACTGACAAATTGAAATGAAACTTCAAGTACATTCATATGAAGAGTATACAAACATAACAAAAAAAAAAAAAAAATTAGTAAGAACTAGACCTCAAAGCTTATTGAACAACCTGTTTCATTCCCTACCCAGTTTCTTTTAAAAACAAGTTTTATCATATTATGACTGCTAGTATGGTAATAAAATTTAAATTTGTAAAGTAATAGATTTTTTCAGTAAAAATATGCTATTTAACTACTGCTAGTTATACACAGCAGTAGAAAATTGACCACTGTAAGGCCTTTTAAGAGCTTGATTTGATTCTTACATAATGTTGATATATGTAATATAATATAATAAAGCATGTTTGAGACTAAGAAATTTAATGAAACTAAAAAATTAGTAGTTTTAAAAACTGAGACTACTAAGCCTGGTAATAAGACCACATGAGGTTTATATCAGATAAGAGAAATTAAATAAACCAATTATCAATGGTCAAATACTATTAAAAATATTTAAAGATGAGAATTTCTAATATTAACTAGAGACATAAGGATTTTTTAAGTTTTTACAAAAAATAAAAAAATTGTATGGTCCACTACTCTAGTAGTATGCTTACTTTTACAAAATTTTTAGTAATTTTAGCCTTTAGTAATACTGGGTCATTATTATGAGTTTAAAATGTGACATTTATTAAATTTTTGTTATTTAATTAACTTACAATGATTAAATATTTTTCAGCTTTCCTTTCATTTAAAGAAGGTTCCAAATGATTCTTAAAGCAACAGATCAGAAAGTTTAAAAAAATGCTATGCATATCTAATTTGCATATTAATATTGCTATTGTATCTTCTAATTTTCAAATTTTTTATGAACAGAATATGGGAATTGATAAAGATTCTTTGGTAATTTACCATTTAAGATTATATACACAACTAAAATATTATTATATTTATGTAAAATAATTAATTTTAAATTAAAGAAATTAAAGGAAAGAAATTAAACTAAAGTTTATTTATTTATGTTTTAACTCCTTTGCAACCATAAAGGGTTATGGAGAGAAGGGCTATCTGCAGATAGCAATAGTAATCTAAAGGCACTGAACAATTTTTTTTTTCAGAATAAAAAATGGCTCAGGGTGGGACTTGAACCCCCTGTGTCTGACTTAGACTTAGGAGACTTGAATAGATCCCGTGGGTAAGCCAGCAACCCCGATATGCAGTTTAAAAACAGTTGAAAGCTGTTTATTTCAAAACTGGAGCAAATAATTGACCAATACTTAATAAGCAAACAGGGCTAACCTCTCATCACTCATGATACAATAACAAAGGAGAAGACAAATATTAGGATCAAGCAAAGTTCGGTCAAGCTGATCATTGTATTGTGCTAAATATGAGTGTGACATGGCCACCCTTGACTATAGAACTCATTCGGCATTCTTATGTCCACTACCTAAATTACAGATTGCAAAATATTTAAATGGAGATTAAAAGCCAGGTTGCTATACTTAAAATCATTAGCTAGAAGTGTATAACTGTAGTTGCTAGTGAACCATTTCAATTTAATAGACTCATATTTGATATGATAGTGACAACTGACCGAGATAAGAGAAATATAATGTATGTTACCATTTTAAAAGGAAGTAACTGACTGAAAATGCAAAATTTAGTGACTATTTTAGGAACATAGTAATCTAAATATGTAAAATTATCAAAATATAGAATGTAGACGATTTCTTTTCATATTATAGATACAAGAAAAATTCACTTCACATCGCACCTCAAAATAATAGGTGCCCCCAATATGTTCCCTCCTCATTAGAAAGGTAAAGTAAAATATCATGAAACATCATATAAACAAAATTAAAAACTAGTTTGGTGCAAAGTCAAATTTTGAAATTCTAACCCATTGAGAGAGAGAATAATGATCACGGAGAGAATATATTCCAATGGTTTGTTTATTGGGGATTTATGGCGCTCAACTGCAGAGGTTATCAGCGCCCTAAATTCCAATAGTAAAACAGAGCTACAATTTCTATTTAAATAGTAAATGTCCACAGTCAAAATAACATTAAAAAATATATGAAATATCAATAGCTAAAAAATTCAGTGAAGTAATTAAAAGTGAAATTCAATATCTATGATTAAAAATAAGTTTATTATTAGAAACTGTGCTTTGATCAAAGATAATTTTTTACCTATGAACTAAGGCTATATTTCATTATGAAATTTACCAAAATAGTGTATCAATGTCTTACTTCATATGGTACGAATAAAAAGAGTATACGGGTAATAAAATAAATGCATGACTGGATAATTAACCATTGAAGGAACATCTAATAAATAAAAAGCAACACTGGAATGTAATATTTATTGAATTTCTAATCAAAGTAACAAAAATATAATTACTCCACAAAGAGATATAAAAACTTAAGATATAAAACAAAAAATAAATAAAATCTCCAAAATATATTTTGCCATAAAAAAAACAAAATAAATAACATTACAAAATAAAATAGGACAAGGAGGAAAAAAAAATAAAACTAATTACAAGGACAATAAGCGTTTTTTTAAAACTTAAAACAAGCTACTATGGACAAATGTTTTTAAAAAATAAAACAGAAAATTCATCTGAATGAAGCACAAAACAATATGTAAATTCAATTACATAAAAAGAAAGAAAAAAAAAGAAGTTATTTAATCCCAGAATAAAAATAGTATATCACTATGGAAACAAATATAATGACAAATATTTATAAACATAATGATAAGAACTTAGCTTTGTTTTAAATATGATTAAGTTTATCTATTAATATAAAATCTTAATAAACACCCTGATTTTGAATATATTACACACTGGGCAAGGAAAATATACAAAATAATATCTTCTATAAACTAAATAATATATACACTTGAATTACATACACTTTAATAAGTCTCTCTGGTACTACATTGTGGTGTAAAAGATGGGTCGATGCAACAAAAGAATCAACCTACTAAAATTCTAAAAACTGAGAATAGAAATATTTTTGGTTGAGCAGAAAAGAAAAAATAAATACCAATAGCTTCCATAGTTATAAATTAATATGTTCAGTAAGTGAGAAAATGTTTGTTAAAAGCTAAGAAAGAAAAGAGGAAATAAAAAAGACACTCACTACTAGCGGGTCAGTCAAGGCTGAATTAATTAACTCAGAACTTTATTTAAAAATTAACTTTATAAGAAAAGGGTTGTCAGCCCTTTCCCTCCAATTTAATGACAGTAATAGAGAGGAAAGATACCATGAGTAGAAGACTTAAACTAGATTCAAATAATAACTAGACTATGAATCAATCTGAATTCATAGAGAAAATTAAACAAATTGGTATGTATTAACCAAATGGGATGGAATTGGTTTTCCAGATATTAGTGTTAGCAACATGCTATATTTGATATGGATAGAGAGAAGCAGAAAGCATAATCTGGGTCTTGTATGGATGAATATGAAAAGCTTGAACAGGACAAGAAATTAATATACCTCTTCGACAGGATCTCCATTAATGTAAGTACAACCTTCTGCGTGAACCAGCCATGCATCATCCACCTAGGAAAAAAAAATTGAATAAAGCATTTTAAGTGCAAACAAAAAAATTGATGGGTTCACAAACAATTTTTAAGTGAAAATTCTAATCAAATAAAAAAAGTAATATAAATATGAGCACTGGAATAGCATTTCATTCATAATTTCAATTAAAGTACAGCTAGGTTGTCTATCTCCATCAGCATATGCTAAATTTACTTATTGAGAAAGATGTTTACAAGCTTAACTATCAGTTTTTGAAAAGTCTGCTTGGAGAGTATAAATGAAAACAAATTAGGATGAACATAGTTTGGATAGAGAGAAGCAGAAGTTTGGATAATTAGTTTGGATAAGTTCTCACCAAAAAAGTGACCTGTTATAAAATTTCTTCATAGAAAAATAAAACAATAACTTACAGCTATTAGTTTTGTTTTCTTAGACATATTCAGGAGTTTAAACTAAATTAATTTTTTATATACATGAATCTACCACTGAATAGGAGTGGGTATACCGCTATTGGTTTTTAGAAAAAAATATTAATATCTAATATTTATTGATTACCAAGAAAGAAGCATTACAGTTTTAAAAAAGATATATTTGACTTTTATAAATATATTTACATAGAATTATACAAGGACGAGGGATATAATTTTTACTGTAACAGATTTTAGAACATTTCCAGATTTTCTTTTTTTTTTTTTTCTAATTTTGAGTATGAAAATTAGAATGATTTCATCAATTTTCTAGTTATTTTGTTCTTTTGTTTATTTTATTTATTTAGACTTATTTTATTATCCCATAATCAATATTTTTCATGGAGGCAAATTCCAGTTTTTATTTTTTTGAGAAATAATATTCCTCATCTAATATATTTGATCACAGTTAAACAATTAATTTTATAAACTTTATATTATTTATATTTGTTCTCTGTCATGAGTTATTCATCTTTAGTTTTGCTACTAAAGTCATTAATTATATTACTATTAGACCATGACATTTTTCTAGTGTCATTTGAAGTTTTTGGCAATCAGTCTATATAAAGAACAGTATTCTGATATTGTTGGTACCTTAAGTTCAAATTAAGTCTTAATGTTGCATTTAGATTACCCATAGGGAAATTAAGTTCTCTATCAAGGTAGCATGACAAATTTTTGAAAAATTTCAACATATCTTCAAAATCCTACAATAGAGAAGATAAATATATATATAATA